>JAPZDV010000011.1:10071917-10110370 GCA_029814665.1 Acanthurus lineatus | reverse complement strand
AGATAGATAGATAGATAGATAGATAGATAGATAGATAGATAGATAGATAGATAGATAGATAGATAGATAGATAGTGTGTGCACACACTGCTCTCTCCATTTCACTCCATTCTGAAGGGCAGGTTGGACTCAGAGTTCTGACATAAAAGATCCGCAGAGAGGATTCAGTCTCCTGAACAGGAAGTTCAGCCATTTTCCAGTAAAGCCAATAAAGTAGCAGTGCACATTTGTAACTTTATTATACTTTACCTCTGAAACAGGAGTCTTTTCAAGGATCTGTTTTGTGTCCTTCCATGTACTTAGGACATTTTGGGCAGATCTTGTGTCAAGTGACCTGTCACAATACACTTTGGCAGTAGGGGTGTTCTTCAGTTAAAACATCTGGAAACAAGTGGAATTATCTGCTTTTTCCCCTCCACTCTGTCCTTGTTGGTGCAAGGCAAGACAGTAATTTTTTCCTTGTTATATTTGGAGAGGCTGTAAAAGGCTTGTTTTGTTTTAACTCCTGAGGAGAATAGACTTTTTTTTTCATTTTTGATGACGTTTTGATTATAGACAGTCAGACAGGTTAATATGTGCCTCTGTGTGCAGAGAGAGTGCAGTTATAGTGGAGTAATCATCAGTTCCTCATCCGCCACTGAGCAAGTTTCCAGTCTGCAACATTAAAGCATCACCTCAGGTCACATTATATTAGAGGACATTTCACAATATAAATTACTGGCGGTTGAGTAGTTGGGCTCTAGACTTACATGCACTCAAACACATACACACCTACACATCTTCCTGTGCATCCAGCGTTTTATATGATAAGAGGTGTACGTGTCTTTAAGTCTGAGTCATCCTCCAAACTTAACTCCACATACAAATTTACTTTTTTCTTCCACCAGTAAACAAACACTTATTATGATCACAAAGATTATCCACTCGCTTTTATTCACTCTGTCTCCACTGTTTTAATGTGATAATTAGCATTACATGCATAACCATACCCCATTCTAGTATAAAGAGAGATGAGGTTAATGCAGAATGTAAAGTGTTTGATAATCATGGACTGCTTACTTTTTTCCTTTTTTTGAACTCCTGCATGTAATTTTTCCAAATAAGATGATGTTTTGAATAAATTTCAATATAATAAATGTTAAAGAATTAGTGCAAAGTGTGAGATTGGGCACGACAAAATTTGTTTGAGTTTCCCACATGGCCCCCCAGGAAAAGAAATTGCCCACAACTGCTTTACTCTAATCGTAATATCTGTAATACCTACCTACTATTATTTTATACTTAATTAATACCAATCCTTATTCTAATCCCTAAATCTTAATTCAGTTCTTAAATACCACCTTAAAGAAATGTCCTCGCTCTGCAGCATATATTTAAAACTGGTGGTTAACCTGACTTAGAAGATCTTAATGTCCCTAACTAGAGAAATTCCAGACAAATATGATCTATTATGAGCTAACCCCACCCTAGCACTATGCTACCATTTATTCAAATACATAAACAATGCAAAAGTCACAAAATATCCAGAAAAGAACTATTTTGACTCGTTTATCTTATTGAACAGAAAAATGCAAGTTCACCTTCTGAATTCTCACCATCTGTATTTCAGTTTCTCACTTTAGTTAGATAAAATTAGCATAATTACCTCATTTAAGTCATTGTAAAACGCACATCGCTTAAAGTTGACAAACGAAAGAAAATTCACCAAGACAGTTAGTCTTGATCAACAATTCCAACAATCCACCTTTATGTTTGTTTTTTTATTTGGTTTTGTTTTCTGTTCTTGACACAGAGTTGTTGTGTGAAAATATTCTGGTGGGAAGAGCAGGGACAGAGCTTGCTGTCGGGTTGCACAAGGGGAAGTCTGGAGGAGAGAGATGGAGGCAGAGTTGGAACATCTGGAGGAATGAACATCTGGTTTCATAAGTTTTGGGATAGAAAAGTAAATGTTTGGTGGATGTTTGGTTTGCTCATGAAGATTGCTTCTCTGCTTTTGCTAGCCACTTTTACTTTTTGCTCAGTTTTTACTGCACCACATTAAAAAAAAATTCAGTCTAAATTTAATTTTAACCCTGTTAGATGCAGTTTAAATTGTGCTTAGAAGGAATAATTACTAGATGTAGGAGGGATATTAGTATGCTAGACTAAAAACCTGCTGTCTTTATTTGCAGGACCACAAGAGGTCCACAGTCAGTGATGCATCTTCTGGGGACCACTAATATAAAATTTTTGGTAATGCATTCAGTAGTTGAGATACTTGAGCATGAAGCAAAGGACAGACTTACATTACAGTTCCCAGAGTCTGACTGCCAGCTTGACTGGAAATGATATCCGGTGTGTCTTTGTCCCACTGATGGGAGTGCTGGATAAGTAAAAGCTCATAAAAGTCAAAGTATGACAGATGACTCATTTTGTCATTGAGGTACAATAACTTGTCAGAGGACGCCAAACAAATGTGAATCACCTTTCATACAAACAATATATACAAGAAATGTATAAGAAACACTGGCTTTTTGTGCTTGGTGGTTGTCTGTGCCTGTCTTATCTTATGAATGTTTAGGGATTGCTGGTGATGAACCAGGTCAGACTCTCCCCTCCAGCAGCACCGAGAAGCAGCAAGCAACTGAAAGCTGGGGGGGGGGGGATCACCTCCAATTTACACACCAGAATTCTGCGACATTGAGTGAAAAAGCAAATGCTTTGATCTTCCATCAAGCAGAGAGGAGGGCTGTGCTGTGATTCAACTGAAGGGCACCGGACAAGCGTGTCCACAGAGCTGTGGGGGTGTGAGAGATGGCACGAAAGATGAAAGGATTGTTGCTCTACAGACGGATGCAAATGAAATATTGTGTCTTTAGTAGTTTATTCAGGAGAGTCAACAGGTGCGGCTGTCTTTGTAGTGGACCTGCAGACACTCTGTTCAATGGGTTGAGGCTGCTAAGTAATTGTTTTTAGCTCTTCAGATTCTCTGGACTCCACAATAGGAGTCAGTTTGTGTTGAGCATCTAGTCATGCTAAAATCTATTCTATTTTTTTAAGATTTTGGTCCAAAGCTCAGTGTTTTCACATTTGAGCAAAGCATATCTCTTTTTACATCAAATCTGTCTCCCTCTTCATCTCTTCCCCCATCCTTCATCAAATGAAATGGTATAATGCTTTGTCATAAATTTGCTGAAAGAGACAGATTGTGTGGATTACAGTCTGAACACTGATTGAAGTTCCAGCAGTGTTATGTGATTGTTTGTCTGAGACTGTTTGCAGTCATGAATATTTATTCTTACTTTCGTTATTTTTTGACAAAACAATCTCAACTCTTTCTACATTCCACTGGCTACCGAGCACATATAAGTTGCTGATAGCTGCAATGGACTGTTGAGCATTTTTTTGCTGAACTTTACCCTGCACGGTATTTAGACATTTTAAGATTTTTCTTTTTATTTTATGATTTTTTTCTTTACAAAATTAGATTTTTTTTCAATTTTTTTGGTGTGATTTAATCTGAAAAATTAAGTTTTTATACACTGTAGGCCTTTTTTCATAGGTAATATTGACATTTCACAGTAGGGAATTCCTTGGTGTCTTTTTTTAAAAAAATAAATGTTGAATTATTTTTCCATTCATGGATTTTGGCTAAATTCAATTTAGTTGTGTCAGTTTCAGGATCCTGGTGTTGTGGCTTATCTGAACACTTAAAAAACAAAGAGCTATTATTAAATGTTATTAGCAAAAACTAATTTTCCTACTATGCAAGAGTTGTTAATGATGTCTGTGTATTTTCAGTCTATTAATTTATTTCGCTTGCATTGAGGTTGTCACTGGGTGGCAGTGTAGGTTGGTGCAGTAGGTCAAAAATACATGAGCACAGGTGATAAATGTATTTATTCATTCATTTAGCTGGACATGCATGGGTGACAAGGAAATCACAGGGTGTTTCTGCAATGTAAGATGCACTTTGAAATCTTCATTGAATGGGAATCTCACCCAACAGTGAATGCCGCTGGACATAATTCATTAATTCCCTGAAGGGTGTCAAAAATAGATCTTATCCTGTACCTGGCCGAATGGCTAGTGGTTGTCAAGATAGTCCCTGCATACTATGATAAGTAAAAAAAAATTTAAAAAAGGCCTATTATGTATTTTTTAAAAAGTGAAATAATAGGCTAATACAGACAGGTGCTGTGAGTGTGAATTAGTTTTGTCACGAGTAGTTGCGATGAGTCACTGACATTTTAATCAGCTGCCCAATCAAGTGTGTTGTTCTCGCATGACTCATATTTTACCACACTTTTAAGATTGCAATTAACATTCCCAAGTCTCTTTGGCTCTTTAACACATGCAACAAGCCTCTCAACAGGCTCTCATCACCCTAGCTATGCATCCACGTGTGTGTGTACGCTCCTCTGTGTGTGTGTGTGCATGTGTGTGTTTGTAAGAAACCCAATTCAATTAGACCATCTGAGAGGTGGATTCGATTAAGGAGCATTAAGTGTGAGGAATTTCTTTGCTTGGCAGCCCATTGTTTACAGTGGAGAAACGCCCAGGGAGAAATAAGCTCTGATGATATTCAGACCAACGGGAGCACTGCCAGGGGAGTGATGGCCTGTTTTCAGTCATGAGCCGCTTGTCCTCTAAAGATATATGATCACAGTGTTGAATAGCATCAGAATCCACTGGGAAAAGGCATGAGATGATTTGAAAGGGGGCAGTAATGGAATCAAATACAGCATGTGGTAGCATTCTAGCATACTGTGTGCCTCTCTGTGAGTACCTGCACCACACTTCTTTAATATGTGAGTCTTCAGGATCTTTTTAAAATTGATTTATATGTAAAAATTATAGGTTGAATAGTAGGAAAATCAAAGCTCCCCATCTTCACAGTTTCCAGAGTCAAAGTACTGGTTGAAGCTGCGGCAAACCACTGCTGTACTGTAATCTCTGTAGTCAAACTGGCCTCAGTCAGTCTCAGAGGCCATATTCAGATCTGGTTCAGCTTTGTTTGCTGGAACGCCACACAGTGTAAATGCCAACACTCATCCATTGCTCCTCCTTATTCCAGCCATGCTTAGTAGTTAATATATATGGCCCCTAGCTGCAAGGCTAACCGAGCTAACTGCAACTGCTAGCCACATCCAATTAAGAGTTACTCCGGTGATATGCCCCCCTCCCCATCTTACACATCAGATCTTTAATAAAATGTATTTCCTCTTGGAAGAAGACAAATCCCCAAAGCTTTAGCCGATACTGGTTTGCTTTCAAGACACTTACCCAAATGTGTGCTGACATTTTACACCTGTCAGATTAAACCAAACCATGAAAGTACTTTAATTGATGAGCACTGAAAACACAAGTGTAAAACGTACTAGAAAAAGTGGACATTTAGGGAAAAAAGTTGAAAAAGAAGACAAAGTAAAACTGGAATACATAATAAATAATGTTTCACTCTTGCTTCTATCAGTGAGCACAAACTGGAAGAAACTAAGGAGAAAAGTCCTGTTTACAGTTCCTATCCGTCAAGTATCTAGCTATGCATTGTTCTGTCTGAATATATTATTATTTTAGTGCTGAGGTGTATCTTCCTGTTGTTGAGTATCCTTTTATGCTTCTGCAAAGTGGTTAGTGGAATTTGTGGCAGAATGTGTTCAAGAAGGGCTGGAGTGTATGTAATTGTGTCTGACTCATTCATCCCAAGCACAGTAAAGTATCCAATGAACTGTAGACCCAGACAAATGTAAAATATGCCCATTATCACCCAGGTTTCATACTGAACTCAGAATAGCAATCATAACAGAAGATTGGAGCTTCCTTTGGACTTCGTCCATGACCATTCATCATGTAGCATCTTTGATGCTTGATAATGTAATTTTAGACTATCCTCTTAAAAATGATGACAGCAAATGACCAAAAATGGCACATGTTCACAATAAAGTCCTGCTGCAACAATAGTAAATATGACTGATGATGTCCCCTTACCTTGACAAAGTAGCACTTTTAACCCAAACCAAGATGTTTGTCTAACCTGGTAGAGTACTTAAAGAAAAACTATGATCTTTTCTGATCCTGACCAAAGTCATTTGGAGTGTAAATCTAACCAGACCTCAACCACATTGTTGGCAAATCATGAAGCAGTTTGTTTCTCCTTCCAGAACTGTTTTGAATCAATTTATGCTGCCTTCCAGAAAAGGATGCCAGTAAGGGTGGGCAATATGACCCAAAAATATTATCACGATATTTCCTTTAGCGTTTTCTTTCCATTTTCGACATTTGAACACTTCATGATCCATGACGGCAGGACAAACTCCATCTGCACACGAAGATAAAGTGAAACAATCTAAAACTGCAGATCGGCCGCTTCATTATTTGTCTTTAAAACAGCAGTTTTCCAAAGTCTGTAACATCTGAGTTTCAGCTTTTAAGCTTGTGTGGGCGAGAAGCCCCTGATGGGCTGAGAAAAGTAGATATGTGAACATCTGCTGAGGAAGATCATGTGATATGATACATAGTTTAAATTGGTCCTCCAACCTAAATGGACTTGTGCTAGGAATGTCTCTATGCTTATGCTTTTTCCAAGGTCATGAATGATTTGTGAACCTCATCAAAATACATTATGGTTTAAGATATATTCAGTGGGGGAAACACATGAAGTAGAGTTTATAGATTTCACATTCAGAGTCAGTCTGCTGAAGCTCTCCATGGCTGTCAGCACGTCTAATCTGCTCTGACTGAGTCTGTGACACTGAACTTCAACCTGTGCCATCACTGTCTCTCCTGTTTGACATGTGTTTCACAGCATACACATCCTACATAATACGCCTTTAGAATCCCCTTAAGAGGTTAACTGACACAAAGCATTTCAGGGTTGAGTTGGTTTTTTAAAGATGCATTTGTCCCGAGGAGGAAGCAGAGTCTGTTGTTAGTTTTACCTCGTTCTTCTTCATTGTTGCGACTGTGCTCTCTCTGTCTGCCTTTGTTTCCTCAAGTTTACACCACCTTTCATTTTTAATATGCCCCCATTTTTCTCTCTACACTCCCGTTATTCTCGGCTCTAATCCCGTCTCCCTCTCCTCAGAAACTCCCCTCCCCAACTCGTTTCTTTTCCCAAACCCCTGTCACATGTCTGAGAGCATGCAGGACGAATTTCATATATCTGCCTTTCAAGCTTTTCCTCTTCTTCTTCTTTCTCTTGCTTCTCCTACTATATTTCTTACCTTCTCTCTGCCACCTCATGCACCTGGGTCCCTGATGGGCTGTATTCTCATGTCATACATGAAGTGGGTACAAAACACAGAAGGAGGGAACACAGACGGAGGGTTGGTTAAAGGGATGGGTTGAGAGCTGTTTTTCTCTATCTGTTTCCAACTCACTTTCCTCTCATGTATAATGGATGATGCAAGTCTCTTGCACCATTGTTTGCTGATTCTAATCAGAGTGCAGCGGCCTGTTGAATAACAAAAGAGGAGGGTTAAAATGAAAACGTCTCAGAGCTTCACAGGGACACCTGCTGATCAGAGCGTACACTACATTTGTAACAACTGGCCTTAACGTGACTGGTTGCTTGTTATATCACCACATGAAAAATACACACACAGGCTTACACAAACAAACAAATATTTCTTTTCTTTTTTCTGTTCTTTCTCCTTTTCGCCCATGGGTATATTATACAAAGACTGACTCACACACAGATTCATACACATAATCAAGTGCATGCACACACACAAATCTCAAGGGCCACCTGCGTGCTTCTCTCTTGAGGTCCTGTCTTGTACAGTCAAATCTGGTTTAAAGACATTTTTTTTTAGTTTGTTGTGCTTATAGGAAACGTGCTCTTTTATTTATTTGTGTTTAGTCAAACACACTGGCCCACCGCCTACAAGACCGTAGATCATTTGTGCTCTACAAGGGCTTGCTGGCGGATTTACCCTAATTCTGAACCTTGGGTACCCACCAAACTGGGTGGTGACCCCACTCAAGGGGAATATGGAGCCTTTATTTCTTAAAGTTGCCATTTTTGATAGTTGTCTCATTGTTTGTGATTGCTAAAAGCTGTGAGCTGAGGGGGTGTGAACTTCTTGTTGCTTCTTAAAGGGGCAGAACATGAAAAGTTTAGGAAAATGGTCTTAAGCAAAAATATTACAAACAGGGTCTTATTTAATTAATACTGTAGTTCAGTGTGGATGTTGTATTTTTCTGTCTTTCTAATGGAAGTCCAGATAAGCTTTAACACTGATGTGGTTGAGCTTTCAGATGGTATCTGTTACAACTTTTGTGTTGGTAAAGAAAGAGCTTTCTAAGTGAAGGTCTTTAATTACAGACGTTGTAGTCCTTGGATTAGCACTGGTGGAGGACCTCAGAGTTTCCCAAAGAGAGCACAAAAAATATGTGATTACCTTCTAGTCAGGTAACATGGCAGATTTTGATGTGATTAAAGCAACTTGAATAAAGAAGCTATTTAATTCTGTTTACAGAGCCGTGTCTGATCAAACATATAGCATCATAATGTCTCGTGATTCGGCTTTGACGTTCTGTTGCACGGCAAAGGACTAATTTGCGTTTCTAAGATGTGTGTTTAATATTGATCTGCTTGTGAATGTGAGGTCATTCTCTCACTTCTCTCCAATGGTGCTTCTCTTTAAACATGTAAAGCTGCTTTGTTCACATAAGATGTCTCTCGAGAGTCCCTGCTTTAGAGAAGAGAGGAGGAGAGAGACAGGGGAGGGGGAGGAAGGGTGAGGAAGCAACACTACAGGGCCAAGTTTCAATACAAAGCTTAGTGTAACAGAGAAGGAAAGATGGTGCATCAAAGAAATAAATGTGGGAGAAAAGTCTGTTTTCACTGCATTCCTGCTCTTTCGGTGAGTAAGTGTATGTGGGTGAGTGAGTGTTTGTGTGTGTGTGTGTGTGTGTATGTGTGCTGCTGTGTTGAACCGACTTTAATAATTGACAGAGCTACCAGGAAGGAGGTGTACGCCCACAGATTCCCCTGTATATCCCCTGTGTGTGGGAGCAGTCTCTTCCGACCAGAGTTACACTAGAAAAAGTTTCTGCCAGTGTTCTGTCAATATTTCCAACCACATCATCATAGTGACGTCGGGGTTCAGTTCAGGGACACCGCTATCTATTTGTATTGCAGTAGCATTTTTCGACAAGGCAGCACAAATTAGGGGTTTGTTTCTTCCTAACTAATGCTCTAATGATTTACAAGGTTTTAATAAGATAAAAAAGAGCAAGTATGCAGCTCATAATGGATCCATGAGTCTGCCAGATCATCAATGACTGACTGATTGAATTCTCACTGTTAAAGGTTAGTTTGCATACAGTTGGTATTCTCAAAAAAATAAGATTTGAAATGAGTAAAAAAGTAAAATTAACAATAAAACAGTGTCCTAATATGTGTTTTATCGCTGTAGATTGTTTCAGAGGCGCTCGGTCTTCTTTATGTGTCAGGTAGTTTATAAGGCATTGGGACTCTGTTGCTAAATAACAGATGAAAGCTGCAAAAGATGCTCTAAAAAGTAAAAGTCTCACAAAAAAGTATTGTTTCTCATAAAATGCAAATAATCATAAGAACTATTGCCTCAAAAGTATAATCAAGTACAGTGACTGATCATCGTGATCCTTGTTATAGGAATGAATTGACATTAATCACTTACAGTTTCAGTTACTCCTGTTTTCTCCTTTACTGCCTCTCTTTCTTAATTACTGTCATGAATCCTTATTTCATATTCTGCTGCGGTACATTTTCTCTCAGTTAGTACTCAGATTAACATTGAAAGCACATCTTTACAGTTATCAGTTTCTCTTGGCTCACTTTACTCTCCTGTCACATACTGACTAGAGGAACATTAGGAAGTCAGTGTCAGTCATCTGTGAGACCTGAGGCTATTTTACTGTAAGCTGAGGCTGGTTTTGAGGGTTTTTTCATGGGGAGGGGGTTGCTATATGTGGTTAAATGAGTGTCTGTAGTGGATTTCTCTAGCTTTTTCTATTTCTGTGTGTGAGCTAAGAATCATATGCAGTACTGTGGTTATGGAGATCACAGCATCTATTTTAAGCACATCTCCCAGCTATCTTCCTCAGTTACTGTCAAGGTTAAGTATTGTGTAGTGTATACATCCACACAGAAATTCTGAGTTCATGCGAAACAAGAAAACAAACACACTTACGGTCTGCCAGCTGCAATTAAATTCGACGTGGCAAACTGAGGCCATACTGAGAAATTAAGTCAAAGAATCCTTCATTCCATCTCCTCCGGCTGTCTCATACACTGTCTCTCTTTCAGTCTGAGGCTTCCTGAAGTGTGGAGATAAAAACAGCTGCACCTTAATCTGTGGGTGGCACAAGCCTACAAAGAAGGCAATTAGGTTTATAATTTACAATTCCCTTGCTCTTCTCTCTTCTCCAACCCTGTCATTTCCTCTCCTGTACCGCTCACCCTTCCTTTCCACCTGTGAATTAATGTCTTTATGTGTATCGTGTGTGTCTGTGTCCCAACAGAGCAGCGCGAGCATTTGGAGAGTACCTGTCCCACACACACCCTGAAAACCGAAACGGATCAGGTCAGCGTCTCTGCCATCCTGCCATTCGTCCATCCCTCTGCCCCGCTCTGCGTATCCCTCTGTGGCCTTTAGTCCCTCATCCAACTGCTTCATCTCATCCACTGTCGAAATGCCACGCTGCAATCATTAGTGCATCACTGAAACAGCTGATAACTAAAGAAAGGCGATATTGTCGCTTGTGTCATCCTCAGCTTCTTCTTTTCTTCCACCTCTTTCTGTCTTTTCCTCGCTCTCCAGCAACCTGGTGGATTTTTTTTTATTCTGTACTCACATTTATCTTTTCTACCTTCATGCTAGCTCATCTTTTGTGTGAAACCTTGGTGGGTCCTGACCCAGAGTCGCCAAGTGACACGATCGGCGCAAACAACAACAACCACCTGCACCCTTGCTCCAACACCACTAAAGACTGTGAGGACAACCAGGAGTCCAGCCAGGTGAAAGCCCCCCTGGGCTTAGTCCAGCCACCACCCCCTTCCATCACCATCTATACCAAGCCATCGCGGCTATCCCTCGAGCGCAGCTTCTCAGCAGAGGAAGACCAGCTGAAGTGTGTCGAGTGCACCCTGCAGCCCGCCCGTGTGTACACCATCACCACCCAGCGCGGCATGCTGATGAGCAGTCGGGGTAGCAAGGAGAGCCTAGAACTGGACATCCTGAAGGAGAAGTCTGGGAGTCGCGGAATGAGCTCCAGAGGTGGCTTGATTCAGCCTTCCGCTTGCCCTTCCTCCACCTCATCATCTCCAACCCAGTACCACCACGCCAGCAGCAGCCGTGGCAGCCACCATCACAGCAATCATCACCACAGTAACCATCACCATGGGAACCATCATGGCGTCTCGGGTACCGGTGCGCCCTCCAGCAGTGGAGGAAGTAGCGGGGCAAGCGGAAGCAGCTGTAGCAACCAGCAGCAGCAACAGCAGCAGCAGTCTTCATCCGCTGCTGGATCCCACTCTCATCATGCATCGCACCACAGCCACCACCATCACCTGTCTCAACCCCCACTGCAGACCTCCGTCAGTGCCCACAACATCCGCAGCTGGGGTGAGGGTGCAAAAGGGGAAGGGGAGTGCAGCGGGCTGGCCTGTGACTCATGCAGCGGCGCCCCGTCGCGGAGCCAAGGCTCACTGGACCTGGAGAGCGCATCCCGAGAGGCAGGCAAGCAGCACCGACGCCTAGAGCGGATGTGGAGTGTGGACCGGGTGACTGGGCTGGAGAGAGGTGAGAGGGCGGAGGACACAGAGGCAGGGAGAGGCGCTGAATTCCAAATGAGGGCGGGTGGGGGTTTGTTCCAACGGCCCTGTGGCTTGGATTGAAGGCTTTGGTATTGGACCAGAGATGAAATAGCATTTGACTAATTTCAAGCACTAATGAGGAAATACACAGTGAAAGTTGAGACCAATAAGCTCTAGCAGATATTCAAATGGTCAAAATAAGAAGAACACCCAATAAACTTTTTCTGTGAAGCTAATAGTTTTTTAACATTGAGAATGGAAATAGGGTTAGGGTCACTGCCCATATTTTTAAGCACCTGATACTTCAGTTTAAAAATGAACACAGAGCTGAAAAAACGTTCCACTTGCAGTCATCAAATACTGTAAGCTTCTCAAAGGTAAAAAGTGTTTTCTTGAGGGGTATTTGTATTTTATTTCATTACATTTTGAGGTGTTCTTGTTATTTTCATTATTGCTTCAATGCATTTTTAGTTTAAAAAATAGGCATACACATAAACTGGCTTGTCCCAGTGTTTTTGACAGTTAAATTATATTTCGCAATAATAGTAATATTTACAAAACAACTCCCATGAAAAATAAACCCATCACACTCAACCCTTTAGTGAGCTTTTAATATAGAATAACTAAAAAACTGTATGTTTAATGCCTCATTTTAAGCTATTCTATTGTGAAAAATCAGTTAAATAAAATGAACCACACATGGTGCTAAGGCCTAGATTTTAAAGCTTAGGTGAGACATCTGTTAAAAGCAAGCCAGTGTTATATTTAGTCGCATCAACACACCTTTCCAACTCTATTTCTTCTCAGGTCAGGTGGGGATTTAAGGTTTTGATGTTGAATGTGACGTGGTGGTCTGTATTTTTGACTCTTTCGTCTCTCTGTCTCCTTCTGTGTGTCTCCCTCTCTCCATTTGTGGAGTGGTGGACTGTGAAGTGCTGTTGCTGGTTTTGTACTTTCATATTTCTAATATATTTATTACAACATTTATCAATATTGCACATGGATTCTTTTCCGTCTTTTTTCACTTAACCCTGGAAACATTATTTTTCTCTCTAATTGCAGACGAAACTAACTGGTTCCCCAAGGAGAATATGTTCAGCTTTCAAACCGCCACAACCACCATGCAAGCGTGAGTGTCCATCCCTGAAGCACATGCATAAATCTTACATGTACAAAAAAGCATATGTATGCTAACACACTCATATTTATGGGTTTCATTCTGTCTAAAAGATTGGGCAGGTGTGTTTACAATTAGAATTAACAGACAGTTCTAGTCTTTAACCACATTTTGCAGAGCTTACCACAAACCATTTTCAAAAGCATGCTTTAGGTTTTTAGATTGATTTCCTACCTTTCAGGCAGTTATTGATTTTCATTTCACTAAGCTCTAAAAGTCAGCTCCCAAACTCATAAAGCTTGCTAGAGGAGGACAATCCATCATAGAAAATAAATAGTCAAATCTTTGTTGGGGCTTAAAGCTAAATAATTGATGAATGGTAAGGCAGTTAAAAGCAGGGTTTGTTTTGAAGACTCATTGTTGGTGCATTTCAAGGACCATATGATATTTGAGATTAAATTGTTGGTTGCTAAACAACAAAATATGACAAGTACTTTTCATCACATCTACAATGTTCAAGCTTGATTGTTGAACTTCAAGATTTAATTTTCCAACAATGCTATTTTTCATTAAAATAAAGGTCACTGAAATAAAAGTGAATTGAAAGGTTGTGGAGAAACAAACATGTTTTGGGTATCTGCATGTTTATTTCTAAGAGAGTGCTGAAGAAACCATTCAATCGACCTGATCATCCACAGCTGTAAAAGATAAATCAACCGTCATAAACTCTTCACATCAAATGCAGAATCAGTCTCTGCCTCCCACTATCTGTTTATTTCTTTCTAAATGTATCTTTTACACTTTCGTCTTCTATTAGATGCTTGTTAGACGATGCCAAGGGTGCAAATTCGGACACATTCAATATGTTAAAGAAAATGTTCATTAGGCCAGTTAAATAAGCTGCATACTAGTAGCAATTATGTCAAAATGAAAGTTTTTAGGTTTTTTTCACCCATAGTTGTCAATGGCACACATTTTTGTCACAGTCTTATGATGCCAATCCCATTGTTTTCTTTCTTTTGTGAACTCATTGCTCACTGGTGCCTAAACTGTGTTTTTTCTTTGTCTCTCTTTTTGCATACTAATCAACCACTGGACACTCAAACAGGATATCGTAAGTATGCTTCCCTGCCTGCTTCCACTCCTATTTAGCTTGCTTGCCTCTTGTTCTTAACTGCTGTTCCTTAACTTTGATGTCTTCAATTTAACCTCTGTTCATAAACTGGGTGAGTACTGTGTATGTGTGTGGATAGAGGGGTTTTAGCAATTCTTTATTTGATACCTTTTTTGTTTGGCTTAATATGGCCTTACTAACCAAGACAGCACACATCTATATGCTTTTCAACAATCACTAATCATCATCTAACAGCCAGTTATGGATTGTCAGGTAGAAGCCTGAACAGCACAAACAATGGTTTAAGTCAAGTAGAAAGCCAGAAGGGGAAAAAAAATGAGTTACAGGATTTTCATGCGACAGAGGGGATAAAGTCTAGTGTAATCCACTGCAGCTGACTAAGTCTGCCAAGCTCAAGTCAGGAAAATATCCGTCTGTGTGTTGGCTGACCTAAAACCCTGTCAGTTTGCATCCACCCAACAGTTCTGTCAGTTTGGCACGCACACCCTCCCTCACCTAGGACACAGCGATAGATAGAGTTTGGCCTTGTGTGATTTTTGTGGCAGTCATGTTCATGCTGTAATCCTGCTCCACAGTTGTTGCCAAACTATCAGTGAATCTGTACTTGCTGGCTGACGAATCTGGAAATGACTGAGGCAACTGGCTTTGGAGAAATTTGTCAGAAGCACTTGTGCTAATATGTCATTCCCAGCATCTTCCAGCAAAACTAGCTTATCAGTTACTGGTTTAAAAGGTGCCAGTTTTCAGCTCTCTGTTCAATGAGTCACTTAAAATCCTGGTGGATCCAGTATAAGATTCACCGTGTGTATATTGATAAGAACTATCAAGTGTGAATATTAGCTGAGAAGGTTAGCTCAGTAATCAAAAAATTCTCAACAAAATGGTGTATCAACCAAGCAAAGCCTTGACATTTCATACTGCACCACCCCTGCTCCAGCCACCCTTGCCTAACTAAACCAAACTAACCCAAGTTGCACTCCAATATTTTCAGGTCCTTCATATTGATTAAGCTACACTAGCTTGAACTAGCTTAAAAAATGTTAAGGTTTCATTCTATTTTTTTAAAACCAAAGTTTAAAGATAATGGTTACTTTTTTATTGTCAACAAATTCCCATGAAAAGACATATTAAGTTCCCAGGTAGACTGAGAGTGTGCAGCCTTGCTAGCTGTTTTATAAGGCCATAACATGAGGTGGAGTAAGAACTACAATGGACTCCAAAATGGCTTCTGTTCATTCTAATTAAAATCGCTCAGCAAGGACAGAAGTTGAAAAAAGGTTCCTTGTATTTTTTGTTTTTTTAAAAAAGCTTTTCTTTGCTCTAAGTCCAGATCATCATGCATGGGATCACGAATGTCTGCACCAAAGTCAATGGCAATTCGCCCAGTTGTTGTTCATTTATTTTAGTTTTGATCAGAATGTTGGCTGGATCAAACAATGAACAGATTGACTGATATCCAAAGAGCTCATAAAACTATTAAAACACAAATCAATGTGTCAAACTGTTTTTCTGGGTAATGTGTTCCTCCATTGTGATAAACATGGGCGGTGTGCTTGGAGTGAAAGCACAGTCATTCTGGTTCCCTACTTGGTGCCTTGAATTTATATAAAATTTGTACTTAACAAAAGCACTATTTATTTCCTTCTTTTTGAGTAATGTTTCCTAGATCCAATAAAATCCTTTTTTTTTTAATCCAAAACTATATCTATAACAAGTTTTTCAGAATTTATTGCCCCAGTTTATACAACAGGACTTGACAGTGAGTGTCACAGACTGGCAAGGAAATCAAAAAGAACAGAGAGGGACTGGTTGTAAGTGAGAGTTTTGGTCTTTTTATGGGACTTTTTGACAGTAATACACAGAATAAGGCCAGCGTCATCATTTAAATTTAGATTTTTATTTTTAAGAAATTTTACATGTTATATTCCACCTGTTATCCAGTCAAAATACTTTGACTATACAAAATACTTAAAAAAAGATGCTTAGTATTGTTGGAGATGTTCTATCTCTAACTCTTTCTGTGCTATGGACAAATAAATTGTAATCAACTTCACAGGACAGTAGGGTCACACTTTTCCTGGTTGACAACAGCTAAGTCTGTTGAAGATACTATCACACATTGACAGTGATACATTTCACACCATGTTTGAGCCCAGTGAGAAATCACTTTCTGCTAAAGTCTGAACTACTTCAAAGTTCCTTAACAGCTGATTTAAATCAATGGCAGGCATCCACGACAACTTTTCAGTGTGTGCTTTCAACCTCTTGCTAGCTCATTACAGCTTTGACATAAAAAAATCTATCAATGAAGAAAGAAGCCCAGGCAGTGAATAGGATGCACTAAACTCAAAGCATTGGAAAATTTACTCTTTTTTTCAAGGGGGGCTGCCACTTAAGCCTCCACACCTCCAGGAGTTGAATTAATAGTATAAGCTCAAATGTCAACATGCCTTTAAACAGCAAACATGGGTACAAAACTGTATCGACCGATTCTGAGGTATCCAGAAATACATTACCCCCGAAAAAACAAACTATTCTGTTAAGAATTGTATCTCTCATGTGCACTGAAAGACACATGAGGTGACAAAAGCAGTGTCAGGCCTGTATCTTCAGACAGGCTTATTTGTTGCAGAGGTGAGTCGAAAATAACATTTGAGCTGGTGCTGTGATTTGACTTCCTGGTCTTTATATTAGTCAATGCTGCTGCCTACCTACAACAACCTCCCCTTCACAGCCAAATAAAACCCTGCAGCTGACAGCCATGGCCTCAGCCTCCCTGCACTGCCTTACCCCATGCTACGCCAGCATTTGCCCTCTCTCATCCCTTTAATACTGTGCCACGTCCTGGCAGGGCTTTCCGGGGATTTGTGAAGAGAAAAAGGAGAGAGAGGGAGCAGAATTCAGCACAAGTCATCCAGAGGTACGGAGGGTCCCTCTGCCATGGTGTGCTTAGCTAAAGCGCCATTTTTGCTTGTTTATGGCTAAAGCTCAGCTGTAGCTTGTTGCAGCCGTGTCGAATCTAAGTCAAAGAGTCTCAATGTGGCACTTGAAGGTGTGAGGACATCAGCAGCTTTTAAAAGGATCTGCCTCCTGGATGCCCAGCTACAGTGCCCCTATTTCTAGGCAAGATGTGTAATGCCAAAAGCAATGAATCAGATTTCTATTCTTGGACAAAAATAAAAATATCAAAATAGCTTTATACCGTACAGGTGGTTCAAACACCTCAAACAAATCTACACATTCTGAATTTACCAGTCACATCTAAAATAAGTACGTTTCTGTGAACAAGTTCACCAACCTAATGTGTGAAAAATGTTTTTTAAAAGAGTTTTCCAAGTTGGAGTGCAAAAATGTGATATCAGAGTCGTTCATTAGCACCTTCAGCATGGAAATATACAAGTTGGTATGTGACTGCAGCCTTTCTTCCAAATATTTTGGTTATACTTTCATGAAACAGGGGGGCTTTAATTACTAAAAAAATGAACATACAGAAATGTGTTTCTTGGTAAATTAACATTTTTGAGAGCCATTGTTAACAGGAAGCAAGAATCTGTAACACTTGAAGGAGTAATGACATAAGTAACAAGTTTAGAAAGTGTCTCTCTTGGGCCCAGATGCTCCGTCACACAGGGGCAGATGGTGCATGTGATACCATGCAGTACATCTCAATTACTTTGACATCTCAGTTGTCATCCATCTGCAGTGTCAGCGCATTGAGGCTGTGTGTTATGTCATCAAAATGAGTGATTTGAAAATGAATTTAAAAAACAGGGAAACAAACTTATAGGAACACTTTGCCTCTTTGCACAGAAAGCCTCCAGAAAAAAAAGTCCTACACCACCTGAACCTTAAAAAAGGATTAAATCTTATCACACAAAGGCCATGTCCACCCTGAGGCAGTGAAATTTTAAAATGTTGTTTTTTTATCCTCTCTTATCCAGTTGTTTGACTACCAAATCAGATCAAACAGAAAACAAGTTCAAAGTCACTTTAAATAAAGTAGCAATCAAATGTCTTGTGTTCCCGCGTGGACACATGTAAGACTTGAGGTTTCATGTCAATACCCGCATGTGATGCAGTCTTAACTTGGTTAAACACTCTTTTCTTAAGCCTTATTTCTCTGAAACTAGAAAATATTAATTTGAAAACAGCAGAAAGCTTCTTTTCAGACATGTTGTAGAGCTTCTGGCTCAAGATCGAAGCATTTTTTTCATTTTTTTTAAATTTATATACACAGTTTTTTATTTAAATCTGGAAATAATAAAAAAAGTCAGCCCTAATGGAAATCCTGTGAAATGTAATTTTTTTTAAATATATTGCATTGAATATGGCCTAAATCACAGGAGAGAAATGATTATGTTCATAGTTTGGCAGAGCTTCTCTCAAGTGCTGATAAAGACTGAGAATGATCTTTGTTCCCACATACGAGACAATTCTCAACATAGCAATAAACAACAACTGTGAATAAAGAAAACGTATAACATGGTTCTTCATTATCCACTGTGATCACAGAGTGCTTTTCATCATAACGCTCTTTGATATGAGGTGTTCACTCTCCTTTTTTGTTATATATTACAATTTCTACACCATGAATCTAATTCTTTTTTTGAGATTTACTCAAGTCTGACCAATCTCAAGTACAATTTGAGAAATTAATGTTTCTTGAATATTTTCATTTTGTGCTACTTTGCACTTCTGCCCCTCCATTTATTTAAAGTAAATATTATACTTTGAACTTTATTAATTTTTTGACTTAAGTTCCAAAGGAATGCTGTGCATTAATAATTATAATCCAAAAATACAACATTATTCTATAATATCATAAGTCATTCTCCACTGATTACTTGTACTTTTGACATTTGGTACTCTAAGTATATTTTAACTATAATAATTCCACAAAATTTTGATACAGTAAAAGTAAATAAGTTTTCATCATGCTTAAGTTTTTCCATGGTGAGATCTTATTACTTTTAAGTAAATAGCCCAGTAACCCACTCCTTTGACCACTGCTGATGCTGAGCTGAGTAATCAGCTACTATAGCTGTTGCTGCTAATAAAAATCCCTTTTTATCTTTAAAAACATGTTTCACTCAGTGTCTCGTTTCCAAACTGACCATTAACTAAATCATTAAATTAATGGCCAAAAATTAGGCTGCTTAAAAAAGATATTCCAAAATTACAAAGGTTGTAAGTACTACTGCTCCATTCTCAAAGCAGACTGAACCCAAGGCAAGCAGTTATAGCAAAAGACATTATCAAAGAAACAAAAGACTGAAAGCTCCAACTTCATTAAAAGGAAGAGAAAAAATGGGGTAGAAGATCATAAAGACTGTTTCTGTGTGAGCGCAATTTTTTTCTTATTCGAACAAATTAATTATTAGAAATACTTCACATATTGTTCCTCAAAGTATAAATCTTTAATATTTAGGAGGCAGTTAACTTATTTCAAAGTGAACATTGGTACACTCATAGCATTAATTACTTAGCAGATAAAACAGGTGCATGCAAAAGATCTTTACGTAAAAAACAGTAGGAGAGCAAATAAAAAGCAGAAATAGAAAAATGGATGGAAATGAGTTTTGGTGAGTTACAGACAGAGCTGTTGCAGGACTTGACGGATTGTCTTTAGCTGGAAGTGGAGGTGGACATGGTTTCTCTCACATTTCTTCTTCTTCGCCTAAATCTCATTAACTGTCTCAACACCTTTCCTTTGTGGGCAGCTGATGCTTAAGCACAGGACAATCAGAGAGAAAATATGTCTGTCTGGCTTTGTGTGATAGTGTGTTTAAGATCTCTTTATCAAAGTACAGAGCCAGAGTGATGTTCCTTATCTGTAATTAGTCCTTTATATTTGCTCCTTGATAGACCATATTATGGCCAGATGCAATTTGTGTGACTCAGTAAAATAAGCAACAAAACTCATGGTTTAATGTTACTAGTTAACTGTTGATAGTTTGTATGGAGGTGAACTAAGGACAAAGAGAGTCCAAAGACTATTTTTTCCCTTTCATGTTGCTTCTATTTTTAGTTGCCTCTCCACAGTCGGATCAACACGGACCGACTCGCACATGCACACTCTCACAAACCACATGCAGAGATCATTAATCATGAGTGTTGTCTGGTAGCTCAGTGTACTGAAGCTGTGCGTGGATGCGACATGGGAGGGAGGCAGAGAGATAAAAGGATGTTTTTCTGGGGCTCTTGCATAGAACATCGTGTCAGATCAGGCAGAAAGTCACAGAGTAAAACTATACAAACCTCAGTGCTTTGTTGTTATTCAAGGCACTAAATGGATTTCAAGTGGAACACGATGATGCAAAGCCTTTACGTGTAATTACTTTTAGACTGCAAAGATGTAGTTTTATCAGAGCAGTCTAATGTTGCTAGGAGACACAAAAAGCTTTGTCTACTTAAAGGAAGCTAACAAATAATAAGCTGCAAATTGAAAAATAAAGAAAAGCCACCTCAACATGTTCGTAACCAAGCAAGTTACCTGTAACAGCCAGTTTTTTGATAGTATGACATATCACGTCGTTAGATAGTGTTTATTGTTTATTCTTACTTACAATGATGAGGATGATGACGATTTTTCATTCAGCAGCAATAGTATGTAATCATGTTTTGATGTTAACCAGTGGCCGATAGCGTACTAAATATATCCATACTCAAATACAAATACAATTACTTCCTTAAAAAAATAACTAAAATAAAGAGATAAAAAAAGTCATTTGAAAACTCCACTCTGGTTCAAGTAAAAAGGTACCAAGTTATTAAGTTACTTGAAGCAAAAGTTACTTTTCATTTTAATATTATTTATAAAGTACCTGAATACTAACGTGTGGCCTCTCTGCAGCAATCCTTGAATGGGCCATTTTTACTGAAGAGGCCAAGACACAACCAGAGACAATGTGTTGCTATGATATGGCTGTATTATTTAATAGCTAAACATTCACTTTTTCATTTTTTTTTACTGTCATCATAATTAGACTAGTTGTTTATTGGGCAGAGTCTGTTTGGATAGCAACCCCCTTTTTCATGGGTCCTGTAAAGGTTATTCATTGGACACAATTTATAATTGATTATTATTGATTAATAATTAATTTAAAAGCCTGGAAGATCACTTTACAAGAAAAAATCATGTCATTATGATTATGAAATATTTACAATTTAGGATGTTAGAGGAGGACTTTTTATAAGTAGCCTTCATAGTGTGTTCAGAAGTCACAGCAGCACCCATCATGTAACTGTTTTCTTTTTGGTTACGATATATAAAGTGTGGCCAGATGTGGTCAGGGATTTCACCGAAGCTCTCTCTTGGTTAAAATTTTACTCATCATTACGTTATGGTCAAAGGACAGAGATGTTCTTTTTCAGCTGGCAACTTCCTTTCATCAATAGTAGAGGTGGCTTTTATGGGCCTCCCACCCCCTTCATTTAATCCCTGCATTTAGCGCAGACTAGTTGTAACCAAGGCATTTGGTAAATGTAGTGAATTAAATGTAGATTACTGTCTGTCTGGGAAAAAGGACAACTTTGTAAAAGTAACATAAAATTCTTTAGAAAAAAAAACTTTTTACTAATGTACTGTCCTTGCTATGAGTTACTTTGACCCCCTGCATGTGGCATCAAAAGCCTGTGATCAGGCTGAATGAATTACAATACAGTTGCCTTGATTAAAGCTACATTTGAATAATACACATTTTAAAAAACCCTTGTTAGTGAATCCAGGTTCTTTTATTCCAAGGATGGAAAATTCAGCAGTCACATTTTCTGCCAGAAGGTACCTGATGTAGAAGTTATTCAGTCTAAAAGCACAGGTGTGGAATTTGTTACGACCTGTAGTAATCTGTTTGTTTTCACCCAAGGGGAAGGTCATAACTCTAACTCTAAATCTAAATCTATAGTGAAGTCAGTGATGGCTTGGTCTGGGGGGGGTGTTTTTTCAGCAATACAGATGCAACTGAATGACCATAGAAATGTTACAGGAACACTGCAGGCTTCAGTGTGTCTTTATGATCCTCCCACTCTTTTGTGACTACAGGTTGCTACTTGTCACTCCAATCATAAACATGGCACTCTCTTTAGAGTATAGAGGTTGCAATGCACTATGTAATGGAATTTTCGGAGTAAATCATTTAGGGAATTTACAGATCCAACAATGAACTGACAGGAGGGTGTGTCTGAGAGAGGAGGGTGCATTTACAAACTCATCTGCTTCTTCAGAACCACAGACATCATCATAGATTTATCAGTACACAACACAGTGAAGTGCAGTTCTGCAGACTAGACAAAGATTCAATGAAACAGCCCCTCTGCCCCTGCACTCTCTACTGCATTATAACCTCAGACTTAAATTTTGGTATTCACTTACTATATTTTTAACATGTAGGGGTTCCATGGGAAAATGCCAATATTTGTTTTAGTTATTATTCTTTGGGAAATCTAGCATTGTTAAGACTCTTGCCTCAAATATAAATAAAACCATTTGGTTCGGAGGCCAATTGACGCGTGTGTCTAATGCAGACACCACCAACATGGGGACATGTCATTTCCTGAAACAAAGTAAATGCACATACATAGTTATGCACCAGTTTGGCAACATAAACTCCCTCTGGTGCTTCCTCATGTAGTTTTGCTAGGAACAGATGTATCAAATCTGCAAAATACTACAGTAGGGTTTCTCTTTTGGATATTTTTACAATAATGAATCTCCTGCATCTCAGAAATCTACAATTTAAAGGATGGAAAGAGGTGCTTCCACAATGTGGTACATTACGCCCACACTGCTTCTGTGTGGATGTGTTTTCCGCTCACGTCACATTGACACTAAAATGTGTATATTTACCAATAATTATCTCTGTCTTTACCTCTTTTTGTAGAAATAGAAGCTTGACACTAAACTCTACTCTTTTTGTCTTGCCTTGCTTTATTTCCCACCCACCCCTCCCTCTTTCCTCTTTCCCTTTCTTCTTCATGTTTCGGTGCTTCCTCCATCCTCTGCTTTGATTTCTCAACCCACAGGAACTTCCGGAAGCATCTTCGGATGGTGGGCAGCAGAAGGATTAAAGCACAGAGTGAGTCAGAGATGTGTGTGTGTGTATGTGGTTGATATGTTTGCTTAAATTGACTGTGATGTTGTTCACCCCGCCATCATCTGTGTTTTATCTCTGTTTTCTGGCGTACATTTTTGCATGTGTGTGGCACCAAAACGCTGCTGCTTTTGCTGGGACCTTGAAACGCTCTGTGGCATTTCCTTGATGATTATAGGTGCATAAGTGTGTGTCTGATTCACCAGCGATATGAGTCTGTGCATGTGTGTAAGTATGAGTGTGTAAGCTGTAGGTGGTCTTTTCGTTGCATCGCTTTGAATGTCAGAGGGTGTTTTTTGACACTAAATGTAAAGACATTAGATGTAGAGTCAGATACCTTATTTAAAAAAGTCAAAAAGCAGTGTAATAATTGGTAAAGATGAAAGGGTGTGTGTCTGTGTGAGTGTCAAATCAGATCTGTAAGACACTGAGAGCAAATCAAAGACAGATCCCTTGCTCTGGTTTGAATGTAGATTCAGTTGCACTGTGAGTGTAATTTAGTGATGAGACTGGTCTGTGATCCTTGTTTTGACCTTTGAAAATTGAGTCTAAAGAAAATGGTGAGAGAAGAAAGTTAAATCGGATAATCTTTGCCCAATTAACAGAAATGCTGGGTTGTTTTGTGTCATATTTAGAAGCAGCTTTAATGTGAGAAGTAGAGTGGGAAGATCAGTTTTTGACTTTATGAACTCTATGCAAACAAGATGTGAACTAGTTTCTCTCTCACATTGAGACAATTATTTGGAATTGTACCAACAGAAAATTCATGCAAGTAGTGCAAAAGGTCTCTGAACTAGGACTTTGGAGACAGATGAAATTTGTAAATGTATAAATTTTCAGCAAAACATTTAGTTTTTTTATTGGATAAAAACTGTTTGGACAATTAACCCTGAACACAATTAAAACCCAAATGTGTTACCTATCACTGCAAAAAATAACACCCTAAATTGTTTTCAACAAATTGTTTGTTTCCTCTTTTTCCTCATCTTCTTTAATTCATTCTCACATCTTTGCCTTTTGGCTGAACTTATATTTTCCTTGTGGTCACAGAATTTGGTGGCTATGTTACTAGGTTAAATCAAGTCAAATAAAATAAGTGACATATAAAATGAAAAGTGACACATGTGAATGTAAAGAAACATTACAGCACTGTCTGCCAGCTCTCAGTATAAAAATTAAAGCTGTAGTTCAGATGACAGGGTATTTTTGATGTGGGATTAAAAAAATATGACCATGCTTTCTGATATAATTCAAAAACATACTTCTGAGAGGAAACCTCGTAATGTCTCTATCACCTGAAAATGCCCTTTTAATCAAGAGAAGAAAAAACTTCTGAATACTTTGGCTAATGAAAAGACTTTTGTACTTGAAAAGAACAAAGTGGCATAAGCAGCAAAATGAACAGAAATGCATTAGCAAGGATCCATTGGCCTAGAAACTACAGAGGCTAAAGAATATGGTGCCTTGAGGGACACTGTTGATTAACCGTGTCAAACACTTTCAAGTAGTCTAAAAATATTCTTGGAGTGCAGTGATTGCTTTTCAAAGCAGAGCTGATTTTATCGACCATCATTGCTCAGTACATCGGTGAAACAAGAACAGTCCTTTTAAATACAGACAGAAATGAACAGCAGGACCCTTTAAAATATTTAACATATATGACTGTTGGAATATATGGTGTTCATTTGGCAGTTCGTATCAGCAGGTATTTGTTTGTACAGAGGAGGGCTGACATTGTGTCTACACTATATTTGTGAACTTGTAGCTGCACCCACCTTTGTGCTTGTGTGCTGTAGATGGTGAGTGTGTTGAAGAAGTGGCCAGTTTGCGGGATTGTGAGTGTATGTGTAGTGAGGCGTAGTGTGGTGTAGTGTGGTGTGTGTATGTGTGACTATCTCTCCCCGCCTGCACTAGCATTTGCTGAGCGTAGATCGAAGAGTTTCAGCCGTTCCTGGAGTGACCCCACCCCTGTCAAGACTGACTCTCCTCATGAACCCAAAGACAGTGAGTTCACACACAAGACAAGAAGCACATACATGCACACACACACACACACACACGCACACACACACACACACAGATACTTTAAACTGCAGTGGGTGAACAAAAATAGAGTTATCAAAACTGATGGAGAAGAGGCTTTAGCTTCAAAGTAACCAAACCACATTTAAAAGCTTTGCCACATTAACATGGATTTATTGTTCATGTCCATGTTTGTGAGGCAGAAATTGAAAGTATGTTGCAATGGCAGAAAAATATTTGTATGGTAAAGAACAGCATACAACAACACATTTATTTTCTCAAAACTTTTGACTTATAAGCAGAAGTTTTAAGAGCATACAAGGACACTGCTGAGGGCTTAAGCCTTGGAAAGGAATTTTATTGTAGAATGTGTGCAAGCTGCAGGGTTTATTGTTGGTAAATTGTCAGTTTATAATCCTGGCACGCACACCTAAACACTTCATTTTATATAATGTTAAACCGCTTTCCAGTTCAGTCAACTGACATTCTCATTTGCTTGTGGAAAAAAACTGTAAAATAAATATCACAATAACCACCAGACACAAACATATCCTGTTAAAAAGCTTTAACACAAAGTGTGCAAGTGTCCTCAAGTGTTTATAATCTGCCCAAACAGGTGCACTGAGAACTGGGAGAGCATATTTTGAATAATGTATTATATGTGTTTAAATTAGCCATCTGACTCTCACATTCTGATTGGCAGATAGATTGCAGCTTGAAAGTCACTCTGTGCTTACAATACTTTATCATTAATTAATTTGCTTTCACATGAGGCTCATATGGAGTTGAAAGCTGCTTAGCACTTAGTGTTTGTGGGCCATAAAAAAAGCCTGGTAATCAGCACTTTGATACATGAGCAGACATCCAGTACAGCTGGAATGAGGCCAAATCATCCAGAGCCCCGAATGGGGGTCAAACAGTCAAGCGAGTATTTAATAAAAGGAAGTGAAGATAAACTGCACTGACAAAGACAGGGGTCCTGACATACATATAGATTGCAGTTCACAATGTGGGTTGTCACCAATACTGCCATCCGCTAACGACTAAAGTAACTCTGCACAAATTAGTACAAACGTTAAGTAATTTCACTTTATTAGATTATTTCCACTGTGGGAGGTTGGCTACTTTTATTTACAGCAAACTGTAGGCAATTTATATATAATGTAGTCAGTACAGGCAATATTGTACTTTAAATACACCATATTTATCTTGTAGCAGGTTTTGGTCACAAATCTGGCTTTTATTTTACTTCATCAGTCAATCAATTTTTTCTTTTACATTTTCCTTTCTTCTCTTACTTCTTCAGCTAATATTAATAATTGAATTTATTTATTTTAGAATCAGGAGTTTTTCACCAAATAATATTAATAATCTGAAATGTTAACTGCACTGTGTTAATGTCTTAAGAGCATCAAAAAGTTTGTAGAGGACAAGCTTTCTAAGTCAGGGTTATGTGTTGTGTGAGTGTGTGTGTTTTCCTGTGAAACAGACTGAAAAAAAAATTTAGTGGGTGACAAATTATGCAGATTTTTCATGTAACTTTCTTCCATCTGCAAAAAAGTAAGTGGCAAATTTTTGTTAGCATCATTATCAGATGTGAAAAAAATAAGCATTTTTATAACAAAGAATGTCCTGGCAAAAGCCACCAACACAGGAGAGGAAACAAGCTAGATTAGATTTAGGGCTTAGGGCTCACATAGGCTCATGATGTGACTGATCTGTTCTTCAGAGCTTCCTGTAAAAATAAAGTGACTATTGTCATCATGTTTTCATAACTCAGTTTCTGAAAGTCAATAGACATTTGCCCACATGACCACACATTTAAACTGACTGTCTCTGCTGTTGACTCTGACTCTGTCCATCTGTCTCTCTATGACCGTCAGTCTTTCTTCAAGTTTGTGATGCTCTC
Source organism: Acanthurus lineatus (assembly GCA_029814665.1). Taxonomy (NCBI): domain Eukaryota; kingdom Metazoa; phylum Chordata; class Actinopteri; order Acanthuriformes; family Acanthuridae; genus Acanthurus; species Acanthurus lineatus. Next base: position 10,083,314 of record JAPZDV010000011.1, on the reverse strand, counting down.
TCTTTCTGTGAGTATGTCTTCCAAAATGGAGTGTGTGTCTCTGGTCTGGGTGTGTCAGGCTGGTACAAGTGCTGATGCAAGGATGTGAAGCGAACTATGCCTTAGTGTTTTCTAAAGGGCTTTGTACATGCCACACAAGACACTGTTTGCATGTTCTGTGTGTCCAAGTTGATGTCTGAGTATCTGTGGCTTATATGTTTTTCTCCACCTCCATTTTCAGTGTTTCTGTGTTTCAGAGTATGAAGAAAGATAAATTGTTGAATATGGTTTGGTTTATTCCTTATTCCTCCTCTTTCCTGAGGGAAAGGTTTTGTTCTCAGGGAAGTGACATTTATCGTCAGTCTTGCTTGTCATTTTCCTCTTTTCATATTCTTCTGCTTCATTTCCTCTTTTCAAACTGCTATTTCCCTTGGGCACCTTTTGTCATCTTTCGTCTTTATTAGAAGTCTTTGAACTAGAACTTGACTATTACTGAATTTTTGAGGCTGACACCAACATGATTGAAAATTTAGAAAAATAAAAGATAATAGGATAAGATAAAAATAAAGTAAGAAATAAAAACAATCTACCATATCACTGCACTGTGAATCAAAGAAATAAGCCTAATGATAACTCAGTCCTTTGTTTATTAGGTCCATTTGTCTATTAGGTTTATAGGTTTATTGAATGGTACAGCTAAAACAATCATCATATTAAGTCAGCAAAACAAGAAAAAGAAATGTCCATATGTCATAAATTGTGAAATATACACTTTATCCACACAATTGACAAGCTTGAAGAGCTAACTTCTCACATCCATGTCCACATTGTACATCTGCAGCAAATAAGCCCATCAAGAAAAATGTCTCAATTTAAATAAAAAAGGTACAACAGGCTTTCTGACGCACACACACAAAAAATGTCATCCAATACTGTGATACCAGCCAAAAGGATACTCAGGCTCTGCTTTGAGCTGATTGATTAAGGGGTAAGCATTAAGGGAAAAGTGCAGGTATACATTTTTAAGGTAACAATCAATCCATTTGACAGAAGTGGAAGCCACGCCAGTGAGCAACATTAACAGTATTTCTTACATTTGCATTTTTCTGCTACAATAAACTAGAAACTTTGCTGTTAATAACTTTCTTTACTTGTGCTTAAGTAACAGAATCATAATAGGATCTATTTGGATAAATGATTTAGACACCATTTGGTTAAACCTCCCTCTAGTACTAATTTAACAGCTGTCATAATCTAAGGTTATACCAAAGTGTATAACATATTGCTTTCTTTCTGAACATTTCAGACTTCTATTTTGCAATGCTAAACATTCCTTCTTTGATGTTTTTGACCTCTGTATTGATACTCATATTTAAGTATCTTAAGTGATGTAACTCGACATAATAAACACAAACGCAACAATACCATTTAGTCAATAATTTTATAACGTGCAAATACAAATTTGCAATTGTGTAAAAGGTTAAAATATGTGAATAAATGGTACATAAACTTCCCTCCTTAGAATTCCTTGCCTCTGTTCCCAGTTGTCATGGCTCTCCTCGTTAAATGAGGTCAGAAATCCTTCTGCTACATTCACCATCAGTCAGTCTTTTATTTTTCCTGTTCCATTTTTTATGCCACCATCATTATCCATAATCAAAAACACCATCTTCTTGCCTCTCCTCCGCACTCACCTTCCTCCACTTCCTGGACAAATCCTTCCTTCACTCCCAATTTTTTTCTTTATGTGTCACCTTTACTGCCTCCCACCCAACACTTCTGCCTACACCCTATTATCTCAGGTCTTTTTCCTCACCGGTGTGTTATATTCTCTTCTAGGCGGCGATCTGCAGGCCTCCTGTGGTACCCTGGAAGAAGGAGGCGTTGATGACAGTTTAGACTGGGAGGAGGAGAGGGAGATGGAGAGGCTGGCCTGTGAAGGAGACGACTTCATTCCTCCCAAAATCATGGTAAGAGGCCATTATTGTGATATTATGCAAAGGTAGATTTCGCCAATCATGGTAGTTACTGATGTTATATATGTATTTCTTAGCTCATTATATGCTAAGTAAATTCCAAAGGGCACTATATAACAAAACGTTTATTGATATTATCACTATTATTATTGAGTGATCAAATACTAATTTATATTTACTCGTTTCCTTGACACTAAGAAAGGATAGATTACATCTTATCTCAAGTTAAAAAGACATACAAAATTGTTGTTTTAAGAAATGGTTACTTTAGCATTAAACACTGACAGAAGATCTATGAGAAAATTTGCTTAATCTCAGGAAAGTAAATAAATGTGCAGGTGCAGAATCTTAAAGGCAACTAAGATTTTCCTTATCACACCACTGTGAATATTAAATTGAGCTGTACATTCCCCGCAGACATGAGAGTTTGCTTTTCTTGTATTTCTCTGAAACTTTTTTCCTTTTCTGTTCCCTTTTGCTCCATGTTCTCCCATCTCACCACATCTTCCTTTTCTCACATCCCACCGAACACATATTTCATCTCCTTCAAATTCTCCTTCACCTTTAGCTGATCTCTTCTAAGGTCCCTAAGGCGGAGTATGTTCCCACTATAATCCGCAGAGATGACCCCTCCATCATCCCCATACTCTATGTGAGTAGAGCATTGATGTGTGCAGACAGATGCATTACAATACATGGACATGCCATTAATACAAATTGATTCTTTAAAATAGAATCAATGATGAAAATGGATTGCAGTGTTAATGAAATTGTTTTATAGCATTAAAGTATTATGTTTTATGTGAATTTTTTTTCCATTCAGGACCATGAACATGCAACTTTCGATGATATTTTGGGTAAGTAATCCTGCTCATGTTAAAATCTGCCTTTGTTTATTTTTACTTATTACTTTTATTACCTTTTATTTAATAGAGATTAAGTTTAAATGTTTAATTTTCAAAGAAAAAAGGCAAGTGAATAAATTGTGTATAATCTAAAAAAATTATTATGACTGTAAGAACATGAGAAAAAAATATGAAATATGAAAGTAATGATTGCAAATGTTTTTAGAGATGAGAGGTAAATGCAGCACTTGTGTCTAAGTAATTACATTTTTAGAGAAACAATATTCAAGGCAAATCAAGTTCATCTGTTTGGAGTATTCAACAACAAGGCAATTCTAAGTGTTTTACATAGAGCATTAAAGACATTGAGATAGAATCTAAAATATAAACATAAGGCCGTGTAAAAAGACATTTACAATTAAAACATTGCAAGCAAAAAGGCAGATGAAATGGAGAAGACATAAAACAGAGAGCATAAAAAAGTCAGTGCAGTGTAAGTTTGGTACATAACTACTACTTAAAAAATTATTGATATATAAGCATATGTATATTTTCATGGCATTCTATCATAAAAAGAGATGTAAAAGTTGACATCAGTTTCCTGCCCTCAAAGGAAGTCACCTTTGGTCTTGAGCCTGGTCTATGCCTGAGGCGTGAACTCTGACTCATTCTGTGGGAGCTAAAGGTCAAAAAAATAGCCACAGGCTAATACTGACCTGAAAACAAATCTCTACATAGCAGCTTAGATCTGGATTATTTGGAACAGTTAAAATCTACTAAATCTAATCCACAAAAGAGCTCAGAAACAGTTTTTCAGCAATCTGACAGCGATCCTCTGTTGCTCATTACAGAAGCACTTCAAGTAGATTATCCCCAGAGTTCTGAAAAACCATAATGAACCCTGCATTTACTAAAGCTCCCACAGAGTTATTGAAAGGATGTCAAAGAAAAGTTTGCAAATATAGATTTCAGGTTTCCATTTTACCGTTTTTCATTGACCTGCTTTATTTTTGCTGTGAAGTACATGCTGTTTAATTCAAGCTATACACCACATCTTCCATTGTGTCTCTGCTGTCTATTATTGCACCTGTACTTGAACTTCCCCTCCAGAGAGTTCCTTTGTGTTCACTGCTCACTTCTCTCCCTCAGTACGTTGTCACTTGTCTCTTTTCATATTCCCTTCACTCTCCATTCTTGGCCCCCTGTTTTCACATCAATCCTACCCCTTTTCTCCCTTACAGAGGAAATAGAGAAGAAGCTCACAGCTTACAGGAGAGGAAGCAAGTTCTGGAGGATGCTCATCTTTTGTCAGGTGAAAAACAATGAACCAAAAATTAATAGTAATAGTGTAGGATTAATTTTAGATATGTTTAGTTATATGTACTAGTGTTGTCACGATACCAACATTTTGGTACCGGTACCGGTAACACCATGTATTTCGATACTTTTCGATACTTTTCCAAATAAAAAGAGAACACAAAAAATGTCATTATTGATTCTATTTTAATAGAAAATCTTAGAACTATAACTATGCATCGGGTCTGGGTTCTTGTCCTTCAAGTGTTTTGGGAAGTTGGAAGTGTTTCCACCCTTGGCCAGACATGTTTTGTAACACCGTTTGCACAGTTGTGCTTCGGTGTTAATGGCTTCACCGTGCTCATTTGTTTTAAGGCCGAAGTAATTCCATATAGCATTTCGCGCACCTGCTTTATCTACGAGTTACGGCGTGGTGAAGGTCGCAGCAGCTGCCATTCTCTCTCTGCTCCTGTCTCTCTCTCTTTCTCTCCTTTATCTCTCTCTGTCGCCAGACTCTTGCTCCATTTGCTGCTCCACGCTGCTCGCTCACTCACTCGCCTCAAATTACAACCTTACAACGCGGTGCCGTCACGCGGCAACGTAAAAAAAAAAAAAGTACCGGTACCAGCCAAGCGCAGTATAGTAACGTTTTTAAATGACTCAGTACCGCGGTACCAATTTAGTACCGATATACCGAACAAGCCTATTACAAATGTAAAAACATCATTCATTGTCATAAGAAATTGTAAAAATTCCAATTTGTCAAGCTTGGATTTGGCTGAGTTAATATTACTACATTTAATACTAGAGTACTTTAGATTATACACAGTTTTTTTTCTGTACAATATTTTAACTATTTTTACTATGGCACATTGCTCCATCACTCAACACATCTCAACACCTGAGTTTCGCCTCCGAGGATAAGAAAAGCATGTCTAATCTTTAATTGTTTATCTTTGATAGTCTGCATTGAAATTAGTAGACAAAACTCTTTTTTTCTCCACCATGTAGATCATAAACCCTTAAATATGAAAAGAAGTCACTGAATTCAGTTAAGAAATGTAAAAGTTATTGTACTTGTATGTAGCTCCCTGCTTACTTGCACTTATGTTGTCTAAAGGCTAGTCTTGACCCTCTAAAATGGTTGTTTACAATCCAGCAGCAAATGTCATATCTGCATTTCTGTATCTCTGGTTCAAACACCTGAACCAGCCAAGGGACTACAAACAAATGACCATTAAATGAAAAAAAAGGCTAAATCAGGGAGGTTTTTTGCTGCCTCCTTGCTGCTTTTGTATAAATCATTTTAACCTTTGTTCTGTTTGCTGCAGGGTGTGCTGCTCTGCCCCACTCTGTTGATAATGACAGTAATTGTCCCCTGTGTAATGGGTTACACTCATCAGTGTCTGACATGACAGAAATTACTGCAACAGTCAAGACAAATGACAGACAACAGGCATAGATAAGGTAGAAGAGATATGACCACAAGAGTGGAAAAACAAAGACCTGTTCTGCCTCCTCCTTTTACACACTTGCATTCCAACCAGAATGAAATTCTCTAACTTCTTTTTCATTCACTTCCCTCTAACCTTTATCACTCTACTCATGCAACCATCACTCCATTTCCTGCTTCACCATTATGAAATGCTTGTGTATTAATTTTTTGCCTTATATTCCACCAATCTTACCAAATAATTTTATATGTAGGAGTCACTGAGTCAGATCATGGCCGGAAACCAGCACCTACACCACAGTAGAAAAGTAAAACCTTTAAGGCGTACTGTTTCCAGGTATTTAGTCAGGCTCAGGGCTTTCTGACAGTGTTTTCTGAGAACATAAGCCATCTAAATTTATGTGGCAGCCACTCCACCATGCGGTTAAGGATTTTGAGCTGACTAAACAGTTTTCTCTTTGAAAATAAATTGGCAGTTGATTGTGAAACCTTTGCTCTGCTTTGCATTTGTCAGCAATCAGAAGTGGTTTCAATACCTTTGCAAAGCCAAAAAACAAGAAAGTCTTCCAAGGTCTATAAAATGTGCTAATTTTTGTTAAAATATGCAGTCTTTGTGAAGTATAGATGAGCAAACATAAGCTTTTTTCTTTCTATTCTCAATTCTTATTTCATGCCCTAAGGGTCTGTTATAAATGCTTATTTTTTCGATCACACTATTGTTTTATTTGATCTGTCAGCATCTGTCTGCCTCATAATACTGCTTTATTTATTGTTACTGATCTTTTTGGTGTATTGATAAATTCATCAAAAGTAGAATGTTTTCATCAAAATCAATTAAGAATTTAATTTTAGAAAAAAAGCATGATTTTCAAACTTTTTTTTTTTTTAACTAATGGATGGTTAAAATAATCAATCTAGATGCCCGGGAAAAAAATCAAGGTGCTTGATCTAAGTGAAGCAAAAATTATATAAAACTGCAACAGGTCCATTATGTTTATATTGGCATTGTCAAAAAAATATTAATTATGTCACTCAGTCTTCACAACTAATCTCTTGTTTGCACACTTGGATTGAGTCCATGAGGCAAAAAATGATAATTACCTTTGTATAGACTCTCAAAATTTCTTGATAATGACAAATGTATTTTGTCAAAAGGCTGACACTGAATATTGTCACATTTCTTAATCCTAAGTTACAGCAAACAAGCAGTGTCATTCTAGTTGATCCCAATGAGAGCAAAGCACTAGGAACAGGCTTCTTGGTTGGCATTTGTTTGTTTTTTCCTATTAGAGTGAGTAATGGTGGACACACAGTAGCAGAGTAACATGGTTACACAAAAAGCTAAAGGCATGAGCACACACACACACACACACTGTGGAAATAAACACTGTGGTTACATATCAAGTGAAGAGCACCAAGCAGAGCTAATGTTTCCACTTGATTTGGAGTGTTTGGCTTACTTCCTGTCTGCTATCAAAAGGTCAGGAAACACACACGCTGCTGTGACCCTCAAAGCCTACCCATTTCCTACTTCCTCTCTAAATCTCTCTCTTACATACACACGCATGCACACACAGCTACACATGGTGGCAATGTTTTTTGTATTGTATGTGTAGAAAAACTTGAAAAAACACAAGTTAGCAGTAACATGAAAGTGTGCACCTGCTTGTGACTGTATATCTCTGTGTGTCTGTTTGTGTACGTGTTTTAACAGACTGTGTTAGCATGCCTCTGTTTGTCTGACAGTTCTTCCTGGCAGAGCTGCTGATATGCACACAGCCTGGCAACAGCAGCAGCAGATGGTTAGAAAAGTCATTTTTCACTCGTTCCAAGGACTACTTTCTGAGTCCTTGAGTTACATAATGTTTTTTTTTCACACCTCCACTGTCTTCAGTGATATCAAACACCCTGATGTGCCACAGAAATGTGCATTTCCCCCCCCCATCTTTCTGTCTCCATCTCCCTTTCTGTCTCTTGTTTCGTATTTCTCCTCTACTGTCTCCTTGATTGAGCTCTCTAATTAGCAACAGCGCTGTGTGGGAGGCATGCTGGTGCAAGGTCAGCTCCTGTGGTGATTTGACATTCACTACTGAGGCTCCTTTCTCATGCTGGTAAATAGAATTGAGCTGCTTTGTCATATGATTTTCATGATAAACTTCTTTATTGGTTTAGTTGTGTTTAGAAAAGTGCAAATATGTATCAGTGAGTTTAGTACAATAATAATCTACTCTCAAAATCTACTCTTACTTTTTATCTACTGGTGCACCAAAAGCACGTCATGGCAATGTAGTTATAAATATATGTGTGCCTTTTTTTTGAAGATTTGACAGCAGCTCTTCCCTGATTTTCACAGTTTCTTTGCTTTCTCTCACCATCTTTATCCCACTGTATGCCTGCCTCACACATTAATGAAGCACACATATAGTAGATTTGTGTTTATGGGTGCTTGTGTGTGAGGAGAATAATTATCCGCAGTGAGCGACTGCATTAGGTTAAACCATATTAACTTCCCACTCAATGAATAATGATGAAGTGTCTACTGAAGGTGCTGGGCCTCTACTCTCAATAAGATAAGTACAGATTTTTAAAACATGGAACACATTGCTTAATCACTTTTGTAACAGAGATCAGATAAGATTCATTTTTCGTGTTGTCTTAGATACCAGTGATTCATGGCAGGAGTTGGTGGCATGAGTTGCAAATTGTACTTTTTTATGCATGATGACACGTAGTGTCGAGAAAAATGATTCAGCAGTCCACTGAGACACAGTCCCCTGCAATGGATTATTGTTTTAGTAATGCACAAATGTCTTAATACGTTCTCCTTTGATACTGAATCATAGATGACTCCTACCTGTACTAAAGACCAGTTTTACTGCAGAGCTTTTATCATTACTTGTTGTCCAACATATAATACAATAGCACTAGTTATTAAACTGTAAAAAAAAGAACAGAGACTAAAGCCTTTGTTTATCTAATTTTCTAATAATTTCTGTTAAACTGAAAGCACCTCATATTGCAGCAAATGAATACATACGTGACTAAAAAACACCTCCTTAAAAAGATGAATCTGATAAAGAACCAGTTTGGCCTTGAAACATTTGAATTGTGAGGCAGAGGCTGCCATGCAAGCTGCCATCTGCTCTCAGGAGCCGAGTCTCCCATGGTGCAGAAGGACAGCTGGCACTACAGCTGTGTAATTGCAGTTAATACTGCTTACCAATGAAATGTAAATCAACTAGAGTTTTGCTAATTGGTCACTTGATAGAGAAATAAACAGCAAAGTTTTTTTAAAATTAAGTGGTCAAAGTATTTTTAAAGAAAAATAGCAATCTGTTTTTTAGGCAGGACAGTAAACTGAAAACCTTGTTCGTAGTGTGTGTTTTTGTGCTGAAAGGACAACTGTATAGTTATTTTCAACAATGAACTCTGGACAACATCACTCATGTAGCACACAACAGGAGAGTTTCCTTGTCTAACTCATTTCTACTAGAAATGTTTTGTTTGGTTTAGGCAAGTGGTGGCTCTTAGGTGGGTGAATTCTCCTGACAATAACACACTATTTATTTATGAGCTCAGTGGGACGTTATACAGACTCTATGACAAGGAACGGGCAGGATAAAGTTTGTTTTAGTCCTTGACTAAATAATTCTAGCATTTCGTTCACATAAACAGCTCATCCAGGTAATGTCTGCTAAGGTACAAGGTAGAAGTCTATTTTGAGGGGGGTTTTAGTTATAGTGGGAAGAAATACTTTTTAAGTCATACTTAAATATGAGGAAGTTTGTTCTTCTGCTCATAAAGTCTTGAAAAGTTTGTGTGCACATTGCGTGCACAAGTGCAAAGAAACGTGCCCAAGAATAAACTCCGCTCCAGTCACTCAATGCAGCGACAAACTGTACATCTTCATATAAAATGCCTCAAGGACAGAACAGTCAGTTTCTAGTGAAGATATTTTTTTCTCTGAGGTAATGGGCTTAAAGGAAATTGTTAAGATCAAGTGAAAACACAGGGTTTGATATATTGAGGAAAATCAAACTAAGGTATGTAACAACTGAGGCAGAAAGATGAGAGAAAATATTGGAGGGCGTGATCTCTGAATCTAATCTGGAATGAGGAAACTTGGCACAAGACTACTTAACACTCACAGAGATGTGGAATAAGAAAATATGGCAGAAATTAAATGTAGAGGTGAGAGAATTGTTGTTTGGTCATGGGAGTCGTAAAAGAGTAAGAGTGACTAAAAACAACAACTTACGATCAAACACGATCAGGGAGTTTCTATCTGCATGTTAGTTTTGTGTGATGCAGTGTGATTCATGGCACAAAACATTTCCTCTCTACCCATGGACACAACAGGGAATTGAAAGATGTTTCACCAAAATTACAAAGGATCCACCATCTTTGACACAAACAGAAAGAAAACAAAGCTTCTCAGATTACACCTGCGTCACTCCAGCACTCACTCCCTAAGGCAGACCAGTCAGTGACACAAGAGGATGATGTGTAGGCTTGAGAGAATGTAGGCTTATGTGTGTATTAGCATTGGCGTGTATGTATAATGTGCATGTCTCAGACTTTGTGTTTTGTTTGCATACATGTAATGCTGAAAAGGTTATTGTTTATTGTAAAGATTATTGTTCGTTTTTATTTGAATTTAGTTTCCATTGGAGTTCATTTATGTAGATATCTTTATATTTATTGCAAACAGGGTAGTTTACAAAAACAAGAATAATTTAATTACTATTTTTTTTTTTTTTAATTTTTGATTTTTAAAACTAGTTAGTCGATTTTTAGTGCATAATATTAGTGCATTATATATTATAGCTAGTATATAAACCAACTCCAGAACAAAACTAGTCAATAAAATGCAAAGTTATAGTAAATTATTAGTTTATTAGTGACAAAGAGACAATAACAAAGTAAAATGTAAATTGTAAATAGTCATATGAGAGAAGTTTATCAAATCATCAGCAGTGGTGGAGTATGAGAAAAGGGCTTAGGTACATCAATACCAAATAGACATAAGTCTACGACTATAAAAATTTAAAGGCAAATTTCAAAATAAGGAGATGTAAAAAAATTTAATGGAATAATTTAGCGCAGTTTTAGTGTTTTTACACAGATTACAGGATTTTTTTCAAATCACAGTGTAAGTATGGATAAAAATGTGCACACAATTACAAAAGGCACAGCAGTGCCCCTTTTCCATCTGCTCTTCATCTCTGTAACACTCTCTGTCTGCACATGTGCTCCTTCATAACACTTCTTTCCTGATATTACAGGCCTTGTTGCCATGGAGGTTGTTCTCCTCCAGCAATCTCCTGTCATGTAATTCTCTCCCATTATGTAGCAATTGAAAAATAGATCAGGTTAGGAAAGATTGGATGACTGTACTGTTACAAAACAGGAAAAAGAGATGGTTATTTCAAAATGATTAAATCTGGAATTGATTTATCAGAAAAATCTTCTGATGCACAGGCCACTGCAAATGCATGACACAGAAAGCTCAAAGCTGCCATTTCTCTTCATTTAATTTCGCAGCACTGATCCGTTACCTCTCAACTTGAACAACCCTGGATTTTGAGACCCATTTCCTTCGAAAGTACACCATCAACTCTATAATGTCAACCTTTCATCACCTCCTGTCTGTTGTCCCAGTATTAACACCCACTGTGCTGTTCAACTTCAGCTCCCCTGCTGTGCACCTCTGCTGTGCTCATTATCTGCTCTCATAGCGTCCCAGTGTTCCACCTGCACACTGCTACCAAACACACCTGCTACAGTTCTGTGACCCACTTACTTCCTTGCGTTTGCCTCATTCTGTGTTAGTGTGTGTGTTTGTGTA
>JAPZDV010000011.1:10055863-10071817 GCA_029814665.1 Acanthurus lineatus | reverse complement strand
AAAAAGTACCGGTACCAGCCAAGCGCAGTATAGTAACGTTTTTAAATGACTCAGTACCGCGGTACCAATTTAGTACCAGTATACCGAACAAGCCCAGTCTCTACATATGCTGCATATGGAATTCCCTGAGTAACCAGCTAGACCTCTAAAGTCCCTTCCTTTGGGATTTAGACCTTAATTAAGAAGAAGTTATTTGCAGTGCTAATTTGTTTGCCTTATACTGTGTGTGTGTTTCTTAGGGGGGTCCCGGTCACCTGTATTTACTGAAGAATAAAGTCGCAACCTTTGCAAAAGTGGAAAAGGAGGAGGACATGAGCCAGTAAGTTAGTGCTGGACCACTGGGTATATGATGAAAATGACTTTGTCATTTCATTTCACATTTTCCATCTTTTATGAGGCATCGAAATGTGATGATCCCTTCCAAGGCAAGGAAAAAGTGACAGATCAGGCCAACACTCAGCCATGAGCTTGCTGTGAAAATTACAGCATTAGAGATATATTTATCATTACATTACTTCTGCTGAATCAAAATGAGAATTCAATCAATTGTATATTTCCTTTAACCTCCACAAAAACTAGCAGTTTCAGGAAGTAATCTTCACTTTATTTTGGCCATTCAAAGGATCAAAGAATCTGATATAGTTTTTCTTGTTAACGCTCTAATCTCCATTTTTAGAATATTAATATCATTTCTGTGAGTTTCCTCCGACTTGATTTAAATCAAAGATGTTCCACTGGGATGTTTTATTATTCTCTCTGCGTTTGTTTGTCATTTATGAGCACTATCATCTACTCTTCGGAGTGATGCATTTCTACCAGGGGAGTCATCTTTGAATATAGTGGATGATGCTTACGTGTTTCAGAGACATAAACACAAGGCTCCTCTTTTGTTCTATAACTCTAGCAGGCTCTGTTACAACAGCAGCTTCAATAAAAGGGCAAAACAGCGTACTATTGGAAAGTGACAATTGTCAAAATAGGCTTATCTTTTTAGAAGTTACAGAAGATGTTTGATGATGTGTAATAGAGCTGTTTTCTAACTGTGTGCTATGCTGAATGCAAACAGAATCATTTCATTTTGCTTTTGTGTGTCTACTTTAATGGGACTGTCTGTCATTTAATATTTGGAAGAATTCATTCAGAAGAAAAGAAATCAGATTATTTGTAACCATGGCCTTCTCTGTCCAGGTTTTGGAGGAGGCTCAGTCGCTTCATGAGTAAAATCAATCCGGAACCCAACCTCATCCACATAATGGGGTGCTACGTCCTTGGCAATCCCAATGGAGAGAAGGTATACAGACACTTATTTTCGGACACAAACACACACTTATGACTTTAAATTGTACTGATGTTCAGGGAAATAGGGAAAGGTGAGCTAATGTTGTTCATAACACATATTAAAAATGAACATTTATAGTCAGTACAGCAAAGATCCAGACTTTTGCTGTCACTGAAGCAGTCACATGTTGATGTGTAATGTGATTATTTAAGGATTATACATGTGTCAGCTATCGACTGCCCCTGGTTCAGTGACACTAATACACCACAGCTACACTGTAGCAACAACAACGACAAGAAAGGCCCATAAGCAAAGGAAGTTCCCCAAACCTTCTTCTCCCTACAACTACCAGAGCATGAAAAAACATACTTTAAATACTTTGGCTATTACATGAAATCTATACCAGACCTAAATCTACCTTCATTACAGTAGTCTTCTCTTTTTTTTTAATAGTGCTGATCTATGAATTTATTTCTGCGCTCGTGGAATATTTATAATGAGATTGATTTACACGTTCAAAACCTCAATATGTATGTGCCACACAAACTTTAATGACTTAGGATGGCTGACCAAGGGTTATACATTTTTGATCTTTATCATTAAAGGAATCATTTCCTCATGTTCATTTCTCCCCTTTTGTCTCTGCTCACTTGCCTGTTTAATGCCCTTCACTTTCATAATTATGCTAATCACGTCTGTTTCGATCTCTGTTTGTCTGATAATCACCATAGTATCCTCCTGGCAGTTTCCCCCTTTTCTCTTTCTCAACTTGAGGAACTATTATCTCTCAGTGTAATGTAACTGGATATAGCTAAGTGGCACACACGCTGGGTGATGCTGCCCTTCTCTCTACCTGACATGAACAAATGATAGGACACATATCAACATACACAAGCACATGCAAAAAAAAAACAACGCAAAGAGGCAAGCAGACACACTAACACTTGCACATACAGACCCCCACCATCGCCAGCGGTGTTTGTCCAACCGAACTGTCTGTTCCAGTCACGTCTGCCAAAATGCTTTGTTATATAAAGTGGGTCTCTCTGGGGATGATGGACAGTCTGCAGAACAGACTGCACATCAGTGATATCTCCACCCCTACAGGCAAACACAAACACATGCAGTTGTTTCAAAAGAGGCTCAATCCAAAACAACAAAAATTGTGTTTGTCTTTTTTTTTTTTGTCCAAGGGTTTGGATTAGTCCCTCACAGTGAAATTTTCACATCAGGAGCTTGTTCAATGTAGTCAGAAAGCAGAGGTATTGAGATTTTGCTTGTTCCTCTTTGTTGCTGGTGATTTTCATGCTTGGCAACTTTACTGGCTGCATTATCACCACACAGCTAAAGGTATGTGGAAATTTGAACATAAGTAAACATAGAATAGCCTCTACTCTTTATGATGGTCTTCCCACAACTTGTTGGCCCTTAGCTGCATTTAGTGTTGCTAACGCAGGCAGCACTACAGCTCATCTTAAAGACGAGCTGAGGTCAGGACTCACTCAATCCAGAATTACTATCATCATTGTATATTTTGCTGACTATACACATATGCTGAAACTTTACATATCTATAAGAGCTGGTTACATTTTCCAAATTTATTTTGTGTATTCAGGGTTTACCCAGGGGTTTTTTTTTGAGACCAAGGCAGCAAAGGCTGGGGGACATGCGCATTGTTCAAAGTTTGTGAAGCCACCTTTAGAGGATTGTGCGTCGAGTGAAAAATCACGATTAAGCTGAGAACTAACGTTGTAGTCTATTAACAGTCATATACCTCCACTCAGAGATAAACAGTACATCATCAACAGGACACATTTTCCCAGACTGCCTCTGTTTGCCAGAGTTTAAATGGTGTCAGCTTAGATCCCCGTTCAATCCATTTTTAAACATTGAGTCTCAATGTTGCCAAATGCCACACTCCAGACGGCATAAAGCAAACAGACGCAAATACACAACAGAGACTGACAGGATGGTATTTCACATACTTGAAAGCAAGCCATACACACTCAAGTCAGGCACTGTAACTTTATACACGCACACACTCACTCATGAAGGCTTATTTGTACACAGTGCTTGTGAATATGTGTAGTTTTGCTTACGGAAACCACAATTCTGATAATAATGTGATACGGTGTATATTTCAGCTTATGAATATTGACTTGCACCTGCAGCCGTAGTAGAGTGGGATGATTTCAAGGGAGAGCTAAATGAATCACATCCTGTCTGTTTAAAAAGTTAAGTAATGGTTAATGCATGATTAATAAAATCACTCGGGAATTATCAAAGGGGTCTAGCTTGATTGGTACAACAAAAGCTGATCGGGAGGATGCAGAAGCAAAAAACAAAGCCTCAGGATGGAGAACAGCAGGCGAGCAGGTCAGAGAGGCGGCCTGACCTAGTTTTCATCAAGAGATTTTTCAAGTCAGTTTTGGTTTTGTCAGCACAAAATCTGCATCCATTTTGGCAACAGCAGCTACTAAGGGCTTGCAAGAAGCCACCCAGGACAGAGAGAAAACTACTCAAGTTGCAACATATTATTTGAGATTTGCTGTTTGCCTCAAGCTCTCTTTGAACTACAGACAAGTCACGCAGCCTACATCTCCCCAACTATTCTCTTCTCAGTGCCTGGCATCCAGTCATCTTCTTTAATCTCTTTCAAAGGACTGCAAACACAATGAATGAAAGACGCTTTTTCTTTACCACCCCCATTTTTTACATTATAATGTAAATAACAAAAACACATTAGGCCTTTGATTTCTTCAACAAGGGAAGTGAGTAGTGAGAGCCTTCATGACTGAGCCCTCTCGAGAAATAAGTAAGCTTCAGCTATTCATGTGCACAATGAGCCAAGAGTATTCGCGTAATTTGCATTTTCATATTCATCAACTACTCCTAAAAAGTTATGGCCAGAGTATATTAATCATAGAAGGTATATCATATTTGTTCCACCCAATTACAATGATCGGTTCTCTCAAATAAATAGAGTAAATGGTTTGCTAAAGTAGGAAGGACTAACAAGGGGATAGGTGAGTTAGCAGAGTTCCCAACTACTTTCATGGATGACAGGAGTCTTTCCTTCTCTACCACTTTTAATTTTTGTTACTTAATAGAACATGATGTAGGAATTGGTTCCTTGTCTCTGTATACTCTGGCAAAGAAATTACGCACTGTTAATTTTGGTCAAGCGCTGGGGCACACAGCTGTGTTTCTTAATATCTCTTACTTCCCTTTGCTCACTGCTGCATATCTGCTTTGGTGTCCTACGCTAAATACTGTTGTTCACACATGACAACTATAACTTGACAACTATAACCAACCACTGCTTTCTCACCCCGCTGTGCCATAACCACAGTGGAACAATTATTCTACAACACACAGGGTCAACGTGTGGTTTTAATGGCCAACTAATCCACTATGTTGAGAAGCCCCAACTCCAATTAGACAACCACAAGTGTAATAGGGGACGCAACAAATTGTTACAGGGTAATTCATACATTTTTTCTTTTGACTGAAAGTGTTTTGGTTTAGTCTAATAAATGTCCACAATTCCCAAAGTCCAAGGAGAGGTCCTCATAAGCTTGTTTCAGCCAGTCAACAGTTGAAAACCCATTAAGTTTTTCCATCAATGAGACAAAAACAGCTACAGGACTATGAATGCAAACTGATCAGGTGGCACCACAGACCCTGCTGATTTACATGTTAATATGTTCACTGTTTCATTTCATTTTTTCATTTGATTTTGTGAGGATATGGCAGAGACTTGGTTTCATCTCTGAATATTTTACAAGTTTGAGGGGTTAGATGATGGTGAGTAGGAAAAATAAAGACCTTTCTACCTGCTCAGGGAGAAAAAGGTATACCATATTTCTCTGAGGCAGAAATGAGCCGGATTCACTGCCTTTCATGTCTGTTTCTGCGTTTGTCTGTGTGTGCATATGTGTGCGTGTGTGCATGTCTGTGTGTGCATGTGTGTGTGTGCGTGTGTGACTGAAGATACGGGCTCCCCTGCCGCGAGTGTATCCAAATGCAGTGGGATTAATTGGTGCTTGCTTTCTTATCTCAACCCAACAGCTGTTCCAGAAACTGAAGAATCTGATGAGGCCTTATTCTGTCGAGTTTGAGTCGCCGCTAGAGCTGTCAGCGCAGGGTGAGTCTGAACAAACACGCAAACACACCCCGACATGCAGATCACAGTGACACACACAATCACACGTCACATCCAGTCACTTGCTCTTTCGCTCTCATGTCAGTGTTCATATGTTTATCCTGCTCTCCTCCGCTTACTTACTGCCTTCATATCTCAGTGTGTATTTGTCTTTCAATGCAAATAACCAAAGTCATATAGATTATACTCTCTGGTATTTGCATGACATCTACCACACAAAAGTAAAAGAGAAGAGCATCAAATTATGCTGAACTTCCTTGATAAACACTTTTTTTCCTTCCCAGCTGCAGGTAGGAGTAGGAACATTGTGCAATTTTTATTCAACACTGAAGTTAGTGTTACAAAAGCCTGCTCTCAGCTCAACAATCCACTTGAAACTCTGTAACACCAAAACCCAACAGTTTATATTTTAAACTGCAACAGCAAAATATGCAGCAGTGGGTAGTTAAAATTTAAATTCAAGTACAAATACTTTCTGAGAAATTACTACCCAAGTAAAAGTAAAGCAGAATCTGATTAATAAAATTATCCAAAGTACAAGTTACTTGCTCTTTTAATATAAATTTACAATTATCTTTTAATAATTTCTGATTTATAATTTCAGCCCCACAGACCACTATAGCAACAAAGTAATTAATGCCATAACTGAAACATCATAAATGAACGTTACTTATTGAAATTAGCATAGCTAGCTTACTACATTGTCACCTGCAGTATGTTAAAGTTACTTTGATGTGGTTTAGGAGGTAAAAAAGTTTTTAAATTGCTTGATTCAAACTTCTTTTGTCTCATTTACTAATCAAGGCAAAGAGATGATTGAGATGTACTTCGACTTTCGCCTCTACCGACTCTGGAAGACACGTCAGCACTCCAAACTCTTGGACTATGAGGATTTTTTGTGACGAAAAAACCTGGATAACGGGTGTAGCGCAGCCCTTCGGTGCCACATGGAACCTGAGAGAACTGATCCAGTGACTGAACATTGCTCAACTGTAGTGCTCAACCCGTCAGCTCAATATAAACAGTCATATGGTATCTGCTTTCATCAGGGACGGGCAGAAGATAGATGGCCGGACAAAGAGGCTGAGGACAAACTAAAATATAGTGTGCCTCCGCCCCCCATAATCAAGGATCAGAGGCAAAAAGGGCAGAAAAAAATGTGTGTCAAAGAAAACACGAGGAAATAGCGAAACATCTGGACTGTCCACATCGTGGTCACCAACTCTCTTTGCCCCTTGAATTTGAAAGCAAAAAGGCCAATCGAAATGTATAAAAAAATAACATTTTAGTCACCCTTCTGTTGTAAGGACATCATCTTTGGACTTTTTTGAAGCTGATGTGCTTCAGAAAAATTGCTGAAACTCTTTCTGCCATAACGTGGTTCTGTGTTTTGACTGGACCTGTCAGATAATCTCAGACCCTGGAGATATACATATACATTAATAACCCATATGTTAATGTGTGTATATATATATATATATCACATAAATATATTAGCATAGCTTTAGTCATGCAAATAATACTCCATATGAGAATAATGATGCATCATTTATTTTTGATGTGCATTGTTGTGCCGTTTCATATGGAAATACTTTGGAAGAACTCAGGTTTTAGCCATGAAGTAATTAATCTGTTTGTCTATTCTATCAAGATATTGTAATCTTCATTGCCATCGCTTGGAATGAATGTATTATCTCTCTAAAAATGTATCTTCAGTTTGAGGAATTGAGCTCTACGTTTTGGTTGAAAAAGTATAATATGCTTACGTTGTGTGTGAGTGTGTGAGTTTTCCATGTTTAAAAAGAAAAGATGCAGGTGTGTTGTATTTTTCTCTTTCTGCTTGTCTGTTAAAGCAAAAGTAACTGTTTATCACCATCATCCCCTGATTTTCTCTCCCTTTCTGTCACACATACAAAGACATTATTGTATGATTCATGATGTCAAGAGGGATGTAACAGCCATTCAAGCGCTCCTACCCCTGTAGTGTAGGAGTTGCCCTATTGATCCCCCCTGCTCCTTTGCAGAAGGTTCAGGCCACTTAGTCGGCCCCTGTCAACAGTGCCAGCTGCTCTCGCTATCTGCCAAACACTCTTGGCTTCTCTTAATGGCAGCCAAACGAGCTTCCGCCACCTCTCACTTTGCAGTGATCCAGTCTGAGGACTGGAGTTCTCTGAATTAAACAGATCTGCCAGGAGTTAAGGCTGTTAACAGCCATCTGCTGCCCCTGCCAGGTGTCAGCTTGTTAAAAAGGCCAGAAATATGCATTGAGTGTGAGTATGTGTGTGTGAGTGTGAGTGTGTGTGTGTCTGAGGCCATCACCCTTCAACCTGAGCTGTCTCACACAGGTGATCTGTGGGTACATGTAAAGAGCAGCAGTTGAGCCGACTGATGAACAGCAGCCTGTAACACTGCAAGTGCTCTCATGCAAACACACATGCGTGCTAACACAAAGACAAACAAAACAACACTAGGCCTGGCACAAAAATAAACTTTGAGAAATCAATAAATAAAGACAAAATCTAAGTGGCACTAGATAGAATTTTCATAGGAAGGTCAGACCAGTACTCAGCCTGTGGAAAAATTTGCCCACTGATTTCTAAAGTCTGAGAAATGCACCCTGAAGGTGTCATCAGGGTCATCACAGCTCCAGCTTGAGACTTCAAACTTTTAATAGAAACGCTGCATTAAAAACTGGCAGTGTAGATTTTGGAGGAGAGATTTACTAGATCCTGCCAGACAGGGAGGGTCTAACAAAAGGCACTACTGTATTATGGGAAGTGTAGGAAACAGATTTTGGGACTAACACTACAGAATACAAATCAGGATAGTTTAGCATATGCTGCATTGGATCCAGTTATTTTTCTCTCAAAGCTCCCCAATTTCATGGTTATGTTACACTAAATCACCCTGGTAACAATAATATCATATTTCTTTTCAGTATTCAAAAGAACAGTTTTTGAATTTGCCTTATGACATCTAAAATTAAAAATAAATTAAACTTGCAATATATAACATTTTGGCATTAAAATGTCTTAAAAGGAATGGCTTTGGAATAACTTTTGTTGAGTTGTAAAGTCACATTATCCCAAATGTTTCCAACAATGTTCAAACTCAGAGGAATCCCTAATATTATTTTAAGTTAACAGTGTGTTTTATTTTATCTTCTGTTGTGAATCTACAGGATAACACAACTCAGAAAGTGAGGAAGGGAGCTTTCAAACATGACTTAACGTAACATGAATAAAACTCCAATACATTACCTCGCATTACCTGTGAACATTTCTACCTGAACAATGAAATAAACAAATCCCATGATCCCATGTTACTTCAGGTCATCACACCGAGTCTTTTCTTTTTATTGTTTTGACTGAAAGACCTCCAGCAGCAGAAATCACATACCGAATGTTTTACTGTTAAAAAAATCACATTTTTTTTAGCAATCTGTACTTTTCAAAAAGGCAGCAATGCTAAGTCACGCCAAGGCTCACTGCTTAACCAATCACAGCAGTGTCTGACAACGCCACCAGCTCCTGAATGTCAGCAAAACACTTCTGCAGAGTGAGACAGCTGATGCCAATTTGAAACCACTCACTGAGTGTTCGCATTAGTGATGAAAATGCAAAGATATATGGAGTGCATGAGGAAAAGATTTCTTTATTTGATAGATTTAATCGGACCCGGCCCTGCATTACATATACAAATACAAACATATACAAATACACACATTATACATCTGTGATATACTATATCTTAAATATTCTTCATTTGTGGTAAATACTTTCTCATTTGTCATGATTTGTGTGGCTGTGTTAATATTAAGAGCATTATGTGCAGACTCTTTTGTGTTAAAGTCAGACAGTCTCACTGGAGTGCTCTCTACGTCTCTCTACTAGCAGGACTCTGGTTGTTATTTGCTCTTGCCCTCTCTCTGACATTGCAGTGTGGGCCCCCAGTTTGTCTGACACAGACAAGTGCTCTTTCAGCCTGAGTCACGCTGTACATGTTTTTACTACAGATTTAAAATTCAACTGTTACCCAATGTGTCATGTCGTTGAGCCCTTTTAATTCCAGCAGAGGCATTATGCTGCCAAATTCTCAAAGATGTTGCCCTCAACAGCTGCTGTTTTTAAAGAAATGTTTTTGTTTTTGACCAGAGACAAGGACACTGGTTTATTTAAAGCAAAGCAGCAATGTGATGGATTCAGTCAAGTCAGAAAGTTTTTTTTCTTATGTCATAGAAAATGGAAAAGATAATCACCTATTAAGTCTGTAAAGAAATTACTGGCAATTAACCTTTTGTTTGGTTTTATTGGGGTGAACGAACCATAATGTGAAGAGCACTTTGAAGGAGTCTGAGAGAGCTTTTTTGTTTTCTTCAGCAAAAAAGGAGGAAAAAAACAGCATTTCAATGGAAATCTAATTAAAGATGCAAACATGTCTGTTTGTCTCCCTTAATCTGTGTTGTATTATTTGCCTTTTAATTTCATCGCGAAAATAGAGCTGGGGCTAGTTTTCCATCAGAAATGATTTTTCTCGCTCAACTTTGGAGGAGAGCAGGGTAAGAATGAACAAAAAGATCTCTGAAATGAAAGGAAAAGATCTAGAAACAGAGTCACAGAAGTTTGATAGGAATGCAAAGAAGGAGGGGTTCACGCTATTTTCTTGTTTCAATGACTTTGGAACAGATAAAGTTCCACTAACGTTCAAGTGCTTATTACATGACTGGACAAGATTGTGCACTGCAGCACCCTTCCTTATTTTAAATGCTAGATTTCAGAAGTCATTCGGTAGTAATAACCCAATAAAAAACAGCCCACAGGCATGTTTGCATTTAAGATGTACCATGCAGAAGGTCCTGTATTGCAAATCTCCTTTCTAATTACACCATCTTTATAAAAGACTCTGACAAAACTGCCCTAAATTGTTTAACTTCTTCGGTCTAACTTGAATTATTATAGTTTTTTACATGTCTATATCCCAGTAAATGCCATTGCCACAACAAGGGTAAGCAAGAAAATCTGACTTGAGTGTTTGTGTGTTAAATTTCACTTGAATTTAACCTTGTAGTCTGTAAGGGGTCAACACACAGGCGAAATGAAAAGCCTGGAAAGCAAGCAACCCTCAGGCCAACCTCTACCAAAGTGGCTTTCGAAATTGTAGAATGAGTCATGTTAAGCTCTAGCAAAATAGAGAAACGTGTAAAGGAGAGTCTAGTTTGAAATTAGGAGGACAGAAACAATCTATTATGCATTAAAATGGTGGTTTAACACATACATTTATTTCTGTGCAGAATAAAAGTCTTGCTTCATCCTCAGTGCCAGAAATGTATTGGAAGCAGATAAAGACATCGAAAGAAATATTTAGAGAAAAATAAAACCCACTAACATATTTTAATTATTTTGTCTTAGGTGCAACTTGGTATGCAAAAACTCAGATAATAAGGCAGTCCTGACACACAAAGAGTAGTTTTAAGGTGCCTTATCTCCCTGTCCCAGAAATGCCTCGATCCCTAATCTCCATGCACTTGCCTTTCATGCACTCTGCCTTGTGCACATTGCTTTTCCACTTCCACCTCTCTATTTCTTTTTCTCCACTCATATTAGAATGTTGAATTAGCAAGGAGTTTTCTAAACAAAATGCAGTTTGTCAACATCACTGACAGTTTGTTAATATTCCACTGCAATTCATTTTCACATATTGTCTTTAATCCATCTCCTTTTCCTAAGCCAACATCAATTTATACTTTTTTTGTTACTTGTCTGCTATGTAGCAGACATACACTAAAATGACAGACAATATTAAAAGAGAAAAAAAGAAAAGAGAATGCATGAATCAGCATAAAATTCCTATATACATTAATGCACTGACAGGTCATACATAAATCTACATCTACATCTACATCTGCATAAATTCCCCAGTCAGTGCCCTTGACCACAGCACTGGTTAAGATCTGGAGCTGGTCCCTCAGCACTGTGCGGTGGCTTCCAATTGCCCTTAATAGATGGGTTAAATGCAAAGAACCAATTTCCCTACACTGTATTCAATGTAATAGGCAAAAAAATTCTTCCTACAGGAGTGAATATCTCACAGCAGGAGGAGCCCTTAAAGATGCTGTTTTCTTAAGCTGCTCTTCTGAGTCTCTCAAGGTCAAAAAGAAACTTTAAATTGCACCTCCTGAGGCAAAAAAGTGCAGAGTGCATAAAAAAAGCACCACCGGGATTAACACTGATGATATGGTACCACAGGACACATTACACAAATAAGCATTAATTTGGACAAACTGAGTTGATTCTCTGAAAATCAACCAATAAACTGTGAAATTACCTAAGACATTTTCAAAACTCACTGATTATTATTAAAGGTTTTTTAATCACACACAAATAACAAAACTTAAAGGCAGAGTATGAAGCATTTTCCAGCCCCCTCCTCCCAAGCTTAATGACAGCAGAAACCACACACCTCCTGCTCCTAACACATATGCCCACCTGCAGCATCCTGCCAAAGGACTACAGAGGAGTGTAAATTTAGTCTCAGACAATCAACTTTCAGCCCCGATGCAGTAACTTGTGTTAACCAGAGTGGCTTGTGTGTTTGACAGAAAATGATTCAAAGCTAGTTAGCACAACAGATCTCCAGGGTTATTTTGTCTAAATGTAAAAATTAGTAGCACTGTTTTAAAGTGGAACTTGGTGTGTGCATTACGTACACTGTAAGCTATGTAGGAACATTACATTTTTTGCTATAGAAATGCCAATACATTAGCAGGCTAATTAGGCTAATTGCCAGCACTCAACACTCAACAGAAATCAGGCAAGCTTCTGATTTGTTTTGGATTTAGAACTGGTCCGCTCTGCGTTTTGCCTCATTATGTTTCTACAATACACTATATTATATTTGAGCTTCTTCGCTGCCGTGTCTGCCATTATCATATCCTCTGCTATACATAGCTGGTTACGAAGTACTGATAATGTCCTGCGTGCTGCAATTGGCTGGGGGGCTGCACCATTCTACCCAAAAGCTGACCCCCAAAACATCCCAAACGTAGAACCAAAACAACAAGAAAATGAGAACACGCAGAAGGCAGTGCCTCTGCAGAAAAACACACTATCACACACTTTTAACGGGTCAACAAAGATGATTGTGAGAGATTACTTTGTTATGAGTCTATAAATAGTTTTTTAAGAAAATTCTGCATATTATACTTTTAATTACCAAATGTGTTTCCAAATGTTTTTTATAATGTCTGTTTGTATTTCAAAATATTATTTTGCTGTGCAACACTGAAAAAGACCCCCCTCCCAGGCATATTATTAGAATATATACATCATTTACTTGGGACAATAATGTTGTTCTGATACATAAAAAAAACCTTTTCTTGGAAATTCCTGAATCTATAAATATGCAAATTTTGTTCATTTTTCATAAGATTCCTGCTGTGCTCATGATATTTTCTATTTCACAGTAAAGTCCATTGTCAGTGTATGTGCACAGGCAGTTGTAAGACTGTTGGCCTACATCATCAATGACTTTAAAAGTATATGTAAAGCCACAATTCAAACTGGCCCACCTCTAACTTTTTTTTTAATGAGCATTAAGAAATTTTCCTTTTTCATCAGTTAAATGTAAAGAAAAATCTCTGGTGTCAAACTGCACATATATGATTCTGCACAGTAAGTCCTGCATTAAAATTTTACTTTGAGTAAAAGAACATTAAAAGCAATTTGTGTCTAAAGCATTGGGTAAATACTTATTACTCATGATCATTATTATCTGTGCATTAACATTTGAGCTACACTCAGACAACCCTAACCCTGACCCTTGTTGGTTTAAACAGAGTCAGAGTCTGTAACGCACTGCTTTTGTCTTTTATGTTGACAACTCCACAGTCTAAATTCTTACATTGATTGTATGGCATCTGGCCACAAAATGGCCACATTTCACATCCCCATATTTGGACTAGATTTTGATTAGTTTTTTAAATATGATTCAGATTAAGGAAAACTGATTAAAGAATTTCCCATCAGCTATATATATTGACAAATGTAATTTTCTAGCATCATACTGTCCCTGAATATGTTAATACTGTTAAGTCAGATGACGTCTGACATGCACATTACTCTTCATGTTACTTTAGCATACCAATCATAGCATGAGGGTTCCTAAACTTTTACATACCAAAGCCACCCAAATAATACTAACACATTATTGCTAGACCTCTCTTTTACAAGATGCCTTTAAAAATGCATTGGCAATACGATTACAAAAAATAAAACAAACTACAAGCAGAGGTAAATCTACAAGTTATGCATCCTACTTTTTTGAGTGTTACTTATCAAATAGGTCTCAGTGTTTTGGCAGCTGAGCCTTCATCAGCTTTCAGCTGTAACAACGTTGGTCCAGTCTTTTCAAAATCGTGTCTATTTTTGTGAGTCAGCACTAGCTAAGAGCTAGGAGGCGAGCTAGCTGGCCAAATTTATGGAGAAGAGCAGCCTGTAACAGGTCAAAATTGACAGCTTATGTCATGACGAATGGTGTTTTTGACCAGTGGGCAACAAGAGGGAAGAGCAGGGTTGTTACGTTGCTAGCTAGCCTGGCTAGTGATCATTTCCAAGCTAAAGGCTAGCCAGCTTGCAGCCTAGGACCTCTTTTCTATCTGTGTTGTATGGAAGTTAACAGAGTGTCCTCGTCTTCTATGTGTGTGTGTGTAAACTTTGCTATCATGAGAGCGTAGTATGTGAGTTGAAGACTCACCAGCCTCTCCGGGTCACTGCCTTTGCCTCTGGACATTAGCTCTGTCAGCTTCTTTTCAAAGCTATGGCGACTTTGTAATTCCTCTGGGTAGGCAGAGCGATTCGTCTTCTTATCAGAAGGACAGTGATTGGATTGGGCAAGATACTGAACCTCAAACGCTCCATTGGTGTGCACATACAAGTGTACATGTTCCTGATGAGCAGGTTGGCACTTTGTAGAGAAGTCCCCTGACTTAAGTGTGTAGATGGGTAAATGCTGACTCCTGATGTAAAGTGCTTTCAGTAGTCAAAAGACTAGAAAAGTGCTGTATAAATGCAGTTTATTTTAATATTGTGCAACCCACTTCCTTGATGTCTAAAATGGTCAATATATACAAGTTGTGGTGGGTGAAAAAAAAAAACAAGCAGTCTATTTTTATCCTCAAAGCTGTTTTGTAGGTAGGTCTCTTATGTTTTTGGCCTCCTCTTTACGCTCTCCACCCCCACTCTACCCGGATGTCCCTCTTTCTTCCTCTACCTCTCTTTAGAAGTAAGCTGGCAACTCAAACGAGTTACATTAGCACAACAACGCCCCCTTGTGTGTTGTCAGCAGGTCCCCGTTCTCTGAGCCTGACACATCCATGCCTACAGGAAACCTATTATAAAAATGGTAAAAATGATTTACCATGTGTTGGTATTGGAATTAAGTTTTTTATAGTTTATTATTTTTAAAATTCAAGGTCAATAACCTTTTTTTTTAAATTAGTAGTTATTTTTTAAAATGACTTTATATTTGCTAGAGTATTATGTAATCCTCAAATCTTGCTTACCTGCAGAAATACTACATACGAAATACCGTATTGTTGAAATTGGAGAACAAGGAGATTGTGTTCACATTATTAATTTCTATTTAGTTTCAATTTTAAGCCTTGAATTCTTTCCGCATAAAACTTATCTTTAATTTTTAAGACTGATGTCAAGTATTTCTTTCTTTCTCACTTTTCCTAGCAAAATTCACAGTCCTTTAATCTTTTCAAGTGCAGTTTCAGCAGCAAGTAAATTTAGTTTTGCTCTTCCTAACTAAAAGGGTTTTTTTTCACTCTTTATTCTACTTTTTAATTGCTTAAACTTCTGGTGTAATGAATTCTCTCTTTTGAAGCCAGAGATGCAACCAGCTTTAACTGAGTAGACTACCAAAGACATGTACCGATGAAGAGAAAACAGGAGATAATGGAAGAAAGGGTATCACTGATTAAAACAGTTCCCTGTAGAAGTAGGTCTAAGTGTGCAGGATGCCCTTTGTTGTTCTGTTTCAGTGCATTTCTGTGATTTTCTTACCTCTGGCAGCCTTCAGCGGGTAAACAATTAACCCAGCATGAAGAGTGAAGGCTCATTCTGTCACAATCAGCACTTTTAACTTGCTGATGTGGGGTTTTAGGCTCCCTTATGTACCCTAGCAAGGGCATAACACCACAGTTCAAGATCTGGTATATCCTCTAGACGACACTTACGCTGTTTTTTATATGATGCACATTTCATTTCTCTGCAGTGGGGGTAATGTGTAATGGGCCTCAGCCTCAGAGACCTGCTGTTCGGATTGTTTTATGCTGTTTTGATGTTCATGGCTGTAAGTAGAAAGGCTGGTGCTTTTTTCAAGATCAGTCTTTGATGTTCAGTCTTCCACACTTACAATGAGATTTCTGACTCACAGATTATTGTATACATCAAACAGCAGTTTCTTTTGCTATTGCATTCACATTTGGATGTATTTTTCTAATGTA
>JAPZDV010000011.1:10017786-10055763 GCA_029814665.1 Acanthurus lineatus | reverse complement strand
GACCTGCTCTATATGTAAAGTGTCTTGAGACAACTTTGTTGTGATTTGACGCTATATAAATAAAATTGAATTGAATTTAATTGAATTTTTTTGTTACTAATAGTACAAGATGTTTAACTAATAATAAGATACACATGAGACATGATGAGGCCAGACAAACAAACTTCCAGAAGAAACAGGACAGATATATCAATAAGCTTTATTATTTAACAGTATGTACCTGGGTAAATTTGAGATTTTAAATTGGGCTATTTTATTCTATTATGAACCTGAGTAAAGGTTTTTTTGTGAGATGGGGGTATGTGTTAAGATAAAGGGGGAAGAGAGAGAAGGGAGAAGGGAAAAAATGGGGCTGATGGATGGGGCGCATATCTAGTCAAGTCTTAAGGACGAAGACCATGTGGGACAATGGGAATTGTTGTTTTATTTTATTTCTATTTTTATTCACTTTATTTTTATTTATTTCACAATTTATGTTTTATTTGATTGGGTTTCAATATGGTTATTATAAAAAAAAGGTTATTTCAGGGACTTTTGATGAAGATGGATGAACTGCAGTGCTATAAAATAAACACAAGAGGTCAGTGTCACACCTTGTTTGTTTTTTTCTTTTTTTTACAAAATGTGTGAAACCTCCATTTAAGTCTGGAAAGTGTGTGGAGACAAAATGTAAAATTATTGTGCATTCACATATTTTCTGCACCACAAGCTGTGAAGTCCAGTGTGAAATTCAGGCAACTATTATTGTTACTTTGAAAAATGTAAACGCTTTTGTCAAGTAGCATTCCAGAGGATGAGACATTTCATTGTTATTTCAGTAGCAATTCTCTTTTGTAAGAAACTGTGAAGGGAAGAAAAAAATCAGTCTGTTCAGCTAGAGTCTGACTCGCAATGATAAGGTCAGTTGTTTTTTCTTGCAGCTTTGACATCTTGTAGTAGAGTGTGCTTGGAGCCAGCATGTAATGGCAATTGGAGGAACTATATCTTAAGCAATGAAATTCTGCAGTTAATGCAAAGGTTTCCTCATGGGTAAGCAGATATGAGCTAAACACAAAAAATACTGCCTGTCTTAATGATGAGTCATACATATGATTGATCAAAAATCATCCAAGCATATTGACCAAAAATGGCCCAATTAACCTATGAAGTTTGATTTAGAATAGTTCAAGTGAATTAAATTTAAAGCAGCAGTGGCAAGACAAAATTGCCAATGCAGAAAAATTGCTGTAGACATACATGACAAAAACACAAATGTGGTGTTGAGGCCCTTGAGAGTTTCCTGCAGTTCTAGAAATGTGTCAGTACACAGCACACACTAGTGGTCTATTTCTATAACTGAAGCTTGATAACATTCAGCACAAAAACATTACAGAAAGGCAATAATATTTTATTCAAATGATAAACAAGATACAATATTTATAGAATAATTCATTTAAAGGTCCAATTTTGTTTTTAAGGACCTGTCATGCTATGACAATTCAGTGGTAAGTGTTCAGTATGCGTTTGCATGCATTTTGAGGGAAAAAGCCCCCGAAATTCATGTCGAAATAGATTTTCACTACTAAATGCAAAATCATGGGAACAACAAAGGTTAATCACTTAGCCTGGCCCTTTTGACAGGAATGAGCAAAGACTGTATTGAAACAAACTACGGATGTAATATATGTGTGTACAAAATATTTTAAAACTATCTTACAGCTTTACTGAGGCTTGCACCATCACCCTGCATTCAATATCAATTGTCCTTCAGTTTATCCTTGTTGGTCATAGAGGGCAAAATATTCACAAGAAATGAAAAGTAACTGTCATGTTTTACCCAAGTTAAAAAATTTTCCACAAAACAATATTCTATAGCAACTTACAGTAAGTCATAATACAAAATATCACATAAATTTGTGTAAAACATGTTTAAATGATGTGACCTTTCACAGTCTCACACAATTTTAGACATTCTGAATTTCGATTTTCTGTCTAAATAATGGGCGTTAAAGGTCCAGTGTGCAGGATTCTGTGACATCCAGCAGTTGCAGATAACATCCGACAGAAGATCTTCTGTTCACTTTCCCTTCCGAGCATGTAGGAGAACTTTCTGTGGCACCAAATCATGCAGAAAACCCAAAAGGCCCACTCTAAAGTTAGAGATTGGTATGTCCATCCTGAGCTACTGTAGTAACATGGCAGTGCAACATGGCTTAATATGTGGAGAAAAACCATTCTCCATATTCCACTGTAATTCCCCTGTAAACTTCCTCTGTAAATATAAAAGACTCATTCTAAGGTCATGAAAACACAATGATTCTTATATTCAGCTGATTATACACTTATGAGAACACAATTACTATATTCTTTTTATGCCATATTCTTCACATGCATCACCCTAAATCCTAAACACTGGACCCTTAAAAGATTATTGGCTATCATCAATTTGTTTTTCAATCAAAAATTAAATAAATAAACAAATAAAAGAAAAAAGACAGTATTCTTTAAAGGAACAGTGCAACAATGATATGAAAATCCCAATTCTGTATGTACTGTATGTACCTGCAATGCTCTACAGTGAAAAACACAACTTCATTACATCTTTCTGGATAAAACACCAAGTGTGCAAAAACAAATAAGGGATCAGTCAACCACATACAGCCCTCCTCATCAAGCCACTGAGCACACACACTGTTTGTGACAATCTGCCAGGGCGTACCATTGCATCACACACAGAAAGACACATCTTATGCATAGTATTAGTCTTAAGAAACAAGATGTAAAGTTTAGAGTGACATGCGAGTAGCAAGTAAATAAAAAAGTCCAAAGTCCCTTTTTCATACATTCAACACTTCAGTGCTGAAGTAATTAGTGTGTGGAAGCATTAAATGTTTTAATTACTATTGTGTAATATTCTATTTCTACTTTAGAGACACATTTTGTGACTTTTTCTGTACTTACACTAACATAAAAAATGAAGAAAAAACAGGAGGACAAGTGGAAAAACACTAACTTACTACTTCTGGATAATATAAAATGAAACACAATAAATTTTTTTAAAAAAGTACTTTCTAATTAATCTGAAATATTCGTAGAGTGGCCTCCTCCTCCAACCAAAGAAGACAACAGTTTTTAAGTTTAACACCTCTACAGATATGTCATGCAATCATGCATAGATTTGTACAAAAAGTCTGCAGCTGCACTGTGCCTCCATTCCAGAACTTAGTTTCGTAGCCAGCTCTACTTACTCAATAAAGGACAGAGAGTTTAAAGGTTTGTTTTCTTTGAGTTACAATTCTATACATTAGAAAATTAGACTGAATAGAAGTTTTGGTGTGCTAAAAATGTGCAGTTTTAAAATAAACAAATAAACAAATACAAATATAACATAACACAATTGAAACACATGAAACTATTTTAACCGTTGCAGAAATGGCTACAGAATAATTTTGCACCAACACATTCTATTTTTTCTCAAATGCATGTGGTAGATCGTTACCTTCATTACTCAGTTTTTGCAGCTCTATGACTTTAAAAATATGTAGCAAACACCTAAAAATCATATCATTATATACATAAAAAAGATTCACTAGAAGCACTTGCTTTGCAAAAGAAATATTTTTTGTTATCTTGTCAGTAATGATAAATTGATTGTTCACACAGCACTACATCAACTGTTTTAAAGCTTGCTATTGACTGTAGTAATTGGGAGCCTCATTGAAGAGCCAGTGAAAAGACTAAAAAGTGAGTGAGTCAAACAAGTGTGTCTATGGGCGTGCAAATGTTTATAAATAGCTTATATAATGTTTGCATTGGGAAAGTAATCACATGCATTTGATGAAGTAAACATTATTTCACTCCCCCTTTTTATTTTGGGAAAAACTGTACAGATTCCTCACTCTAAAATATATTACAAAACTGGGCACTGCTACTCTGAAGGAAGCAGAGTGAACCAGACAATCATTGTCAAGAAAACCTGCTCTACTGAAGAGAACGTGGAAGTGATGGTGAAGACAAACCATCCCTCCCCATAAACCAGCACTTATTCCCATGCCCTGTGTACCTGAAAGAATTGTCAAGTAAAGACAAGGAGAAACACAAGTGGCTAACTACATTAACACACGAAACTATACAGTTGAAGCCTGAGACAAAGCATGCTAGGACTATAAGTGCATGCAGGGTAAGAGGAGAAGAGAGGGTTGGGCAACAAGGGCTGAAGATAGATTCAAGCATCAAGCAGATCCTTTCGGAAGGTTCCCATGTGACAGTTTTAAGTCCCATAACCCCAAACTGAGACTTTGAACTGGAAAGTATGGAATAAAAGCTCTAAAAATGTTGTCAAAGTGCCTTGGATTCTTAATTTTTCCTCTTTTTTCTGCATCCCCCACACATGATCACCTCTTGGAAAATGTACATAGGTGAAGGCTGCCAGTATAAACTTTGAGTAAAGGGGTGTCGTGCTGTGTGTTTGCAAGCAGGCAGACGCCGTCTTGCATAATGAACCTTCTGAATCAGGAAAGAGCCTCATCCTCTCCCACGTAGGGCAGGTCCATACTCTTCATGCCATCACCACTCTCCTGTTTCCTAAGTAACACATCAGAGATGCAATATTAGTAACAGCACTGACATGGACCTACTGTCAATCCTGTATTGCTGAACAAAGAAACAAATAAGGAAGGGATAATGCGAGATGTCCATGTAAATGAAATTAATGGATGATGTGAAGTCCAGAACCATCCAGCGGGCAATGAAGGATGGTTGCCCCCACAAAGTCCATTAACTCCTGATTATGGAATCCTTGAGGAACATTATCTTCCATACCACACTCACTTGCCAAAGAAATTAAAATTAAGGGCATTCATTTATAATTTCATGCATTTTGCAATTAAAAATCTTGAGTGTTTCACTAGACATAACTCTGTTTCCCTGGTAATGCCTGAGGTCTTTACTAGTACCTGGAACAGTCATTCATGTCCCATTAAGTTCTAATGTAACGGAAACAGTGTTCATTATTCCAGCAAATGGGATGAACCTTAGATAAAACTTAGCAACTGGAAGTATTAAATGACCTGCACAGCTTTGAATCTAAAAACTAATGTCATATAGCAAGATTCAAATTCAAACCAACCGCATACAGTTGACAAAAAATATATTTAAAGTAAATATAAAGTAAATATAATTTGACAGTTTTTTTTCCAACAACACAAGCTAACTGTTCAGCCATGTCACTGTCAACATTTTCACAAACAAATGTGTACTGTTGGCCACAGCCTGAGGTAGCAAGTTGAATGGGAAATGGGATGTGAGAAGATTGCTTATGTGATGACAACCAGTAAGTTCACAAGGGTAGTGTACTTCTGACTGGTTGTGAGTTACAGTCATCATCCTGTACAGTTAAAAGGATGAGGTGGTGAAGCACTGCACTCTTGTTAATAAGACTTTCTTTTTTAATCCTTTTTTTCTAACAAAAAAATAATCCAACTGGATACAGTTACAGGCTGAGCAAGGACATTACTAATTTAGAACAGTGGACAGACAGTTACAGAACTACTTACAGTAGCAGGTGTACTTTATTACATTTTAATGGACACTGCAGCTATTCAAAATTGTGTATTCACCCAGTCCATGGTATAAGCAACTGTTATGCTATTCAAAGAAACTGAAACCAACCATATTACTATTGCATAATACCAGGCAGTGAGCATTCAGGAAATCTTGCTGACTGTTTTTTTCTTCTTTTTTCAATTTATAGGAATTTAATTTCTATCAGTGCAGAGACACAAGGGAGACAAATTTAGCTATTTAGCTATAAATTTTACTATTTAATTACTTAAATTGCTATAATTTGTGATATTGTAAAGTTCCCCCTAATTATGTTTTTTGCCAATCACCGGTGAAAGCTGGAGGTGGCACAGACCAATACAAATCACTGATTGCAAGGTCTATTTGAAGCACTCTAGGTCTATTTATTTTACATTTATTTTATGTAAATAGACATTTATATATTATTTAATGAATTTTTAACATGTATTTAATATTGAAAACAACAAAAACTAAAAGTTGTTTCTTTAATGTAATATCACTGAGTTCTTAGTTCCTAGTAGCAAAATAAAAATATGAAATTGTTGAAGAAAGACATCTCATGATATTGTTGAGTGGAGCACTTGTTCGCTCAGCATTATAATGTCAAATTAAGTGGTGACAGCAGGGACAATACTAAGACTCATCATCAATGCAGCATGGGGGCAAGCATCCTCCTGTTGTTGCTCATGATGGGAAAGTCAAATAAATAAATACAAATAGTAAGAAAGGGGCAATAGTTTATCATACAACAGTAAAAGCCAGATTCAAGAAATTGTTGTTGTAGAAACAAAAACCATTTGCAGTGTTTTTTTCTCTCAGCGCTTACGCCCTTGATCCCAGTGCACCCCAGTAATCTGCAAGAGCTTTGCCACCAGAAAAAAACATCATGTGGACGTGGGCACTTGCACATTAAAAAACACGGTAAATCATCAGTACTGTAGCCTCTTGAGCAGGAGTTCCCAGCGTTTGAAGGCTTGAGCCGTCAAAATTCAGCAAACCATCTAAGGCTCGTCCCCATTTTATTTCATCATTTAATGGTATTTAATAATAGCATAGTTCCATTGAAACTATGAATAATAGTGGAACTGACACACAGCCACATAAAGCAGAGGGATACTTTTTTTTCTAGAACAAGGATTTACATTTGATCACTAGGCTACATGAAAGATATTTTTAATGGCCCAGGCTGCGGCCAAACTGAAGTACCGCTATGACTTACAGGGTGGCCGCAGCCCACATTTCGGAAAACATTGTCCTAGAATGCAGCATACCTGAAGACGGCTTATCCAAACACCCCTAAACAAGCACAGTGTAGTTTACAAACTCTGTGCATGAGTATTTGACCATTAATACCATACTGAGAAAAACAGCTGCTTATATCAAATAGGGCTCTTGAAGTATACTCTCTACCACTTAAACAATACTATACAAGGCGGGAGTTGTCCTACAGTTATTTACCTTCTTCGGTCACAATGTATGTAGCAGTATCTCACATTGCCTGCTCTGCCTTTCCTGCAGGGCAGGGGAGGGAGGAGAGAAATAATAACAGGATACTTGACAAAATGTTTGTCACACATTAGCTGACTATACTAACAGGGACCTAACAGCTCTTAGTGAGAACAAGACAGTGTTTAGCTTGTGTAAACAATTCTTACATGAGCGTTTGCCCCGGAGCACACAAACTGCTGCGGTCCTCTTTACGAGACCAATCAAAGGGGTTCCCAAAGGAGCGCTTCCTCAGCATAGTTCTCACCAGGATCTGAAAAACAATAATACAATAATGTTTCACTTCATACAAACAACTTTAACTCCAAACAACATTTCACTGTAACAGTAGTGGGGTTATGGTAATGTCAATAATCTGGAGGTTTGCTGGATTTTACTTTTTTACATTTGAAAGATGTTCAGGCAGTAGGCTCCTTTCTGCACCTGTCCTCTCAACTTAAGTGCTAGCTGGAGAAATTCACAAGAACAAAGTGATTGAAAGAAATCACATCCATCTCAATCTTTCACATGTTTCCTAGAATTTGGCATTTACTACTATTATTTATAATAATGTAATAATAATAATGAAATATACTGAAATGACTAAATGAGTCCTGTATTTGCTTCAGTGCAAAGTGCACAGAGAGCAACTATGGTGTAGTGCATTTGTGCTGTGGTGTTATGTGACTGAAATGTAGTAAAATAAATACAAATACATGATAATTATCCTTAATACTAAATCAAATGCACATTATAGATGATAAATCAAACATGGGGTAAATATTTAATATTTCAGCTGTAATTTGCCTTGTGGTCCAACATACAGACCTGTTGCATTATTTACTGAAATATCAGTAATCTATGCTAGTTGCTATTTTGCAAAAAAAATAGAGTAATAGCTTAAAAAGCCATTCTGTGCAGACAATCACAACACCAAAGGTTCTGAGAAACAGTGAGTGGAAGTAATATAGGTTCTACCCCTTGGATTGCTAAGTAATTAATGAGGATAAGGCTGGTTGTTGAATTTTTAGAAAGCAGGTGTTTCATGCCACAATGATATCAAATCTGCAGTTCTACTGCTAGCTTGCTGCCCAAGTGAGACAGTGGATGCACCACAGACAAGCGGAGCAAAGTCAACTGACTGATCACGGTTCAACACACTCAGATTCCACAGGCCCTTTGCCAGAAGCTCATAAAAATGCCATTAGTGATAAGATGGTAATATGTAAATGCAAGGATATGTGACCAATCTTTAAGATTTTTTTCATCTTGACTCTTTTAATTTTCTTTATGCTGTGTTTTCTGTTGTGCAACACTGTGACACTGAGTTTCACTATGAAAAGTGCATTGCAGATTCAGTGTATTATTAATATAATAATTCTGATGTGTTTATAAAGCTTTTAAAAAACTGCTTGTAGACTGTGATGTTAGATGGATGTAATGTACAGTTCAGACAGTAATTTAAACAACACTATTTGTTTGGGGTGGGGCATAATTTAAATCATTCAAACGAAATGCACATAATTTAAATTTGTTTGATTTTGATTTTTGAAAAAAGTGACAGATATTCAGAGAATTGGCAATTCATCTGATCTTGACCAAGTATTCATTCTCAGTCTTATTAATTGACATAAAAAGAGACATTTTGGAGCCTCTGTCAGAGTAGCTCAATTTAAAAAAAACTACATCCATCTGTGATATGTAATTTAATGACACCAGGCAAGACACATATTAGACTTGGCAAGACTGTGATGTTCAACATGACAGGGTTTTTGGAATCACAGTAAAACTCACCACTGTAGCTAGGCTGGGGATGTGTTTGACAGAGTTCTCCACCTCCTCCTCAGTTACTTCAATCAGCATACAGCAATTGTCATCTTCCAGAGGGAGAGGCTCAGCACCGTGCCTAGTCACCCATGGGTGCAGCTGAACACAAACATGAGGAGAAAAAAAGAGTTGGTAGAAAAGAGTAGATTGGTAGAACTGATGCAAGTGCAAAGTCTTCTTACAGTACATCACTTTAAGCTGCGCAGGAGACAGGCTTTAATTCTAAAGCCTGTCCCCTCAAGGGGTAGATCAAAGGCAAACCCACGCAACAAATACAGATAATGAGTCTTGGTGGGCGATCTCGTTTCCAAATGGTCTCTGGTTCTGTGTCAGATGCTTAACGACACTCTGTGTAATATCAAATGTGCTTAAATGCAAAGAAACAAGCATCTAAGCTGGAAGGTGCTTACCTTTATCTGTGGGATTGATATTCTGCTCTCTGGATTCTTTTCCAGCATTTTCAGCAACAAATCTTTTAGATCGTCTGAGATGTCTGCACTTTTGAGACAGAAAGAATCATAACAGGTTTTATGACATGAAAGATGAAGTAATTTAATAAACAAATAACTCAAATAAATAAAAAGGGCCCATAAAATGTTTATTTTATTTTGTAACTTGAACAAACAGCCAAACTAACTGTTCAGGTAACTCCACAGGCTGAGTCTTGATTTTCTGATGAAGACTGAGGATGCGCTCATCCATAAATGGACACTGTGAATAAAATAAAGCTTTTGTTTTATGGACAACAAGTAGATTGTCATTCAGGAGTAACTCTGAAACAACTGACAAAAAAACAAAAAACAAAAACAAATTGAACGTATCTATTTTTGCTAAAGCACACACTTACCACTCCAAAGACAAAGCAGTAAAGTGTTACTCCCATGGCCCAAACATCCAAAGCCTACATAATGAAAACAACAACAACAAAAAAAGCATGCAAAGATTTCATGTAATTAAATCGTTTCTTTGATGTTTGGATAAACAGATAAATGTTAAAAAAAAGTCCCAAAATAAATATGAAAATTTAGATAGTAAATGACATGAATACTAATTAAAACAGCTATGGAGTTAAAAAGCATAGATTATTGCATTTCTGACAATTATCAACAAAAGGCACTCATGGGCTAACTGATCCTTTACCTTTCCAGAGAAGTTCTTTCTGGTCTCAGAGAGCGCCTCTGGAGCAAGAAATGCTGGAGTTCCTACTGTGCTGGTCAGGAGGGCATCAGCCCCCTCAAACTGATTACTGACTCCAAAGTCTGCTATCTTGATGTGTCCATCTTCTCCCACTAGCAGGTTAGAGGGTTTGATGTCTCTGTGGATGATCCTCTGGTAATGTACTATTGAAGCAAAAAAAAAAAAAAAGAGTAAAATAATATTATGATGGCAAGAACCATTTTTAAGAATTCTTCAGATTAAGTCAGAGAGCTAGATTCTCCTAACTCCTGGAAATTTCGTGAACCAATATCCTTCTTGTTTTTCATTATTTTTCTGCCTAACATTTTTAAACATTTTTGCAATTACAGCCATTTTCAGAAAGGATTAGAACAGAAGGTGTGTAAAGAATAAAAAAAAATGTGTCATCCTTTTGACCAACTAGCTGCACTCGAAATATGACTGATAACTTCAAATGTAAAAAAAAAAAAGGTTAAGAGTGACTGAGTGTCCTGTGTGCAGAGCTCTCCCTCTCCTTTGCTTAGTACTAGTCTCCAAGACGACACTGTGTAAAATTGTTTCTCTTGTGATGATGGGAAATGAGCCTTGTGGGTGGATAGAGTCGAGAACAGTGCAGATGAAGGATTTGTGTAATTCAGATGAAAGAACTACATTATGAGGGTGGATCCTGACACAAAGATCTTTATCTTGATACCACAATTATGGAATCCTACATTAGACACTCACAACTCTGTATGTAACAGACTTTTATCTCTAAAGGGAACACATAAAAGTAGCAAGCATGTACTGCTGATAATAGGATAGTGTTGTGTATTAAGCAAATATTAAAACTTTTTTTTTCATTTAACAAAGATAATTATCTGCATCAGTGAAAATTACTGTCTGTCTAAGCAATCAAAGAGGAAATATGTAAAAATGATAGGGGGGTGCATATTACCAGAGTAACTGCTAACTGTTGATATCCTTTGCTGTAACTCTCTTTGGGCAGTGGCTAGTAGCTGTTGTTAGCTTAGTCAACTTTGCATCTAGTTGCCCAATTAGCTGATCAGATGGGAGCTCCAAGCAGTGAGGATGTGATTGTGTTTACACATTGGGCAACAGAACCAAGATCAGCTCAGCCTCTCAGCGAACACAGCCTCCCAAACCAACTAAGGCCAGTTTGATGACAGGGATTATAGTACCAAAGAGATTTACAGGGGATCCAACTTGGATTCTTATTCTGGAGAGTACAGAGACACTGCAAGTGGGGACAGAAGAGGCATGAAGAGGCAGAGTAGGCTGCACCAGTGTAATTTTTTTTTAAATCTAACCTGATTAAGGGTTAACTTAAACTAAAACTATTTTCTTTTGTTTCTGTCAGATTTGAATGAGGTGTGTTTTGTGATGTTCAGTAGACAATTAAGTTAATTAGCGTGCTTATTTTACTGGAATCTCAGAACATAATACATAGAAGTCTTTGAGATTTAGCCAGAAGTGTTACTTCTTAACATTCTGTAGATAATGTTATTAATTTTTTTTAAACACTAATTCTGGCCATGTGGTCACAGGTTGAACTGCAAAGTGCGAGGCATAACAGGTTTTTTTTTCAGAATCTAACCCTGACTGGATTGTTAATGAATGAGCTTTATATGACAGATGCACGTCAGCCTCTTCCTTTTATTTCAGAGTAAACACTTTGTCTTCAGCTGGTTGGTTTTTGTCCTTTTCGGTAAGAGATTTCTGTTTTTGTGTTTTCACTGAGGTGAACAATAAAGTTTCAAGTTTTGTCATGTCCAGATGTGTGACAAATCATCTGATGGAGACAACCAACCCCAATCATCCTGTTATTGGTGCTCTACCATGCAGTCAGGGGCTGAGTGAAAGAGCAGCAGGTTTGGGACACTCACAATACTCAATTCCCCTGAGTAGATCTTGGAAGTAAAAGCGTGACTGGTCCTCACTGAAAGGTTTATCTGTCGGCACCTCCATCACAGCCCTAAGTACATAAACACAAACAGGAACACATACAGGTACAAACACACACACACACAAACACACACAATTAGCAATCATAACTAATGAGATTGAGCTCATTCTATTGTCACAATCATTATCATAAAAGCGGCTCAGCTTACCCTTGCTTGACCAGCTCAAAGACTGTGACAGAGAACACAGATGAGGTTAGTGATGAAAGCTTTTCAGTTATGGAGTTACATATGCAAACTAAAAATAAGATGAGTTTCAAATAACCTTTTTTGTGGATGTGCTCTGTAGGTGTCGATGGGTGTCTGTGGGTGTCTGTGGGTGTGTGTGTGTGCGTGTGTGTGTGTGTGTGTGTGTGTGTGTGTGTTGTTCTGAGAGCTGACTGTCTGGCCATAACGTACCCATGTACAGATGGTCCTCGCTGGGGTCATCCAAAACCTGGCATCAAATCACAGAGAAATGGAAATTAGTTTAAACACACACACACATACACACACACAAACCAGAAAATCTTCTGTATGGGGAACAAACAGCTCTATGCTGGGATCTGTATTGTTTGCGTATAGATTGTTTATCGTAACAGTAACATTTACACATGATGTTAAAATGCAGTTTTGTTTTTTGTTAAAAGGTCTGTCTGACTGAAAGGAAAAGCTAAAGAGAAAAAAAATTGAGAAATAGTGCGCAGTGATGGTGATTTTTTATGGTGATGGTAATTCTTGCTATAGGTTGCATATGTGCTTTGCTGTTGTCCCAGTCCACAGCAGTTTATTGCTTAGCTTTCTGTACTGGTACTCCTGCTGCTTTCCCAAACTGGGGGCATGCTGACCAGCATCTAAAGTAGATGATACACTAGCTATGGATAAGCACTTTATACAACTCCACTTCAAAAACCTGAGCTAACCCTTTAAAGAATCACTGCTATTCTTAAACTTTGTTTTGCTTGACATTTGCACAGTTGTGTAAGCCAGAGTTGTGCTTGCTTTTATCTACGAATGTGTGAAGCATTACTTTCACGAATTCTCATTAAATGAAAAATTTGCTTCATTTTTTGTCGATATCAAATAAATGCTGATGATAAATGATGTCGGTTAAGTCCCTGGTATGTACTATATTGACAAAGAACGTTCAGTTTTCATGCTAAATGACTAGCTGGCAGTGCCTACAAGTACCAAAATGCTTTGCAAACCAGCTTCTGATGTTCACGACCACAGAGCTGCTCAAAAAAAAAAAAAGAAAAAAGAGAGGTCAAAATTTTTTTTTGGCTTTGTTTTGTTTTGGATTTTTTCTTAACAACTCATAGGCTGAAATAGTTTTGGTGGGGTACAAAGAGGAAGAAAATTTTTTGCAGGACAACCTTTTTTCAAGACACTGAGGAATCTCTCACATTTTTTGACTACACTCACCATCAACACTGATGGAAATCCACAAAAAATGTTGTGATATCTACCAAGTGTTATAGCAGCCGCACTGTGGCAAATATGCTTGTCAAAACAGCTAGCAAAAGTTTACATCACAATGCAGGAATGAAAATGGACTTTGTAACATAGTTTTGTTGCCTTTAAGAAAGAAAAGGAACAATCCAAAGACCTTTTTCTCCTAAATTTAATACCTACACTTGCGCTTCCTGAAATGAAAGCTACTATAGATTAATGTAAGAATTTTGAAGCCATAACAAATATCATAACAAATAATTCTGTCTGTGTGTATGACTGTCTTCCAGTCATTAATTTAGGACTTTACAACACTCACCTCTACTAGTTTTACCACATTAGGATGGTCCAGCTTTTTAAGGATGGCAATCTCTTGATAGACCCGCTCTAGGGGTCCTTTGGGCTGAGGAGGACCCTCAGGAGCTGCTTTAGCACCCCTAGGAGGAGGCCTTCCTGAGAGAGAGGCAATGTGAGTGGGCATGTGTTCAAGGTGAGGGACAGATGGGACAGATAGGGGGACAGGATAGGACAAAAGACAGAGTGGGTTTTAGTATTGGTATGCTGTGCTAATGTACCCCTGGAACAGTATAAGAGACTGTGCTCTCTGCTGTGTTAACCATCTGCCCCTGGCTCCAGACTTACGTGGGAAACCTGCCTGCCTCATCAGCCTCTTCTTGGACAACACCTTCATCGCCTACAGGAAGAGAACAGGTGATGGATTTGGATATGGGGGAGGATTAGAGAAGAGGAGAGGGGGGTGGGAGAGCCAAGTGGGCAAGAGATACAGAGAAAAAGACAAACAGAAAGGCAGACAAAAAGAAGAGTAGGACACAGCAGAGTGAGGCGATGCATGACTGACAGTCATGCACCCACTCACACACCTACAGATCAATATCCTGGTACTTTTAAATGTCTCCCCCGACCTTGAACATCCTTTTTCTATTTGTAACAACTAACAATGATCAACCCAAAGACTATAAAAGCTTCCAAGAAAAGATACTGGTCGTTCTTCCTGACAGCCCTGGGGCAATATGATTAAAATATAGGCATGCATGCTCTAGATAATGTCAAGTAAACCCCCTTTTATAATGCTTAGCTATAGCTAATCAATATACTTAAGACAATAAGTATATATTTTAAGGCAAAATTGTGATTTCAGACTTTATTACCTTTATTGTATAGGAATGTTAAAACGTTCAAAAGCAATCTGGCTTCATATCATTTGCAACTGACAACTATAAGTAGCTGACAATATAAATTTCCCATTATCAGCTTATTATTTATTAGAAAGAAAAAAATAATTTTCATCTCTATTTAAAATATGTTCACATTTAAGAGAATGAAATTAATAATTTACTCTTTAATTATTTATTATTTATCTGCTACTGAATTAGAATGTAAATTTTTGTGATCTGGTCCCTGTGTTGTTCTGGGATCACAACAATCTGTGCAACCCAGCCTAGTTAATAACCAGACAGCGTTGACTAAAAGGCTACACTGTCATAGATATTTTCCTGTTCCAGACACTGATATTCTTTAATAGCCTCAATGCCCTCAGTTATCACAGCAATGATTTAATCACTGAACACGACATGTGGGCTTTTCCACTTGGGAGGAACATTAAAATAATCCCAACGTCACTGTCTGTCAAAATCATGCAGCTTAATGAGAAATGCAGCAATAATTATGAGGAGCAAACACAAAAGCTCAAGTTGATGTATTATTATTACATTGCTAGGGGAGGCACAATTTACTGGTGACATTTTCATATGAGGAGGTTTCAAATGAATTCACACCAATAAATGTGACAAGGAGGTTGATTATTACATGGCTTGTCTGTGTTTGTGTGTTTGGGGTGTGTGTGTATGTGTGACAAGTGTTAAGGAATAAGAGAGAAGAGAGAAAGACACAGTGTTCATAGTTGAAAGGAAATAACATCTGTATTTGTGTATGCATGAAGAACTCACATAGTATCTATTGTCATCCTCATTGTAAGCCAGCTTGACAACACCATAGGAGCCCTGGGTCGGGAATAAGTAAAAGAGAAAGGGAAACAATAAAGTGAAACTGAGCAGCTGTCAATTCTGCATGTGAAAAAAAAACACTGTGCAAAGCAAACTAAATAAAAAACAAACACATACAGGAAGTGTGTGGGCTGACAGTCTACACTGATCAAGTACCAGCTGCTTCAAAGTGAGAACAGAGAAATTCAAATCATCTCTCCCTCTCTCTTTCATTTTTAATTTCAGGCTAATTAAGGAAACTGGATCTGGTTTATGCTATCAAGCTCCTCTGCCCACACAGGAAATTCAGAATAAAAACTAGGCCCAATTAGGAGCCTGTTTGCACAAATGCATGCCCAAAAACAAGGAGGGAGGAGATCAGTTCCTGCTGGGGGAGCAGATCGGAGAGACAGCACAGAGCTCTTCCTACAGTCCCAGGGATCATCTGATAACAGGATCCCCTCCAACATCCTGAAAGGCTCTAATTGTCTCAGCTGAACACAAAACCACACACATTAACATGTCTACCTACATGCTGAAATTCACAGGCGTGCACTTTCTGTCTCATCAAACCCACAATCTAAAACGTGAATGCAAGTACACACATCCACTCATACACACGTTTGTATCCACTAAGCCTTGCACAGGCCTTAGAGAGTGCTATTTATACCAGCCTCTCATCCATCTTCCAACTCTCCCATGGCCTGGTAGTTTACACAGGGTTTGGGAAATGAGGACAGTTGGGAGAGAGGGATATCATAGACTGTTACTGCATGTCCTTGATGATGTGTGCTACTTCACAGACATGCAGTAGGCGGAAGGGAAGGCAATCAGTGCGTTGTCTCTGAAGGTACCTTTCCAATCTCGTCTTTTAGCTTGTACTGGTTGAGTTGAACACAGTCCTTGAAGAGAGAGAGGCAAGAGAAAAGAGAGGAGGAGAAAATAGGTTCATTTCAAATTCATCACATCAGATATTTTAGTAGTTAAATATCCTAGACACATCATGTATTTTCTT
Source organism: Acanthurus lineatus (assembly GCA_029814665.1). NCBI lineage: Eukaryota > Metazoa > Chordata > Actinopteri > Acanthuriformes > Acanthuridae > Acanthurus > Acanthurus lineatus. The sequence continues at coordinate 10,039,300 of JAPZDV010000011.1, read as the reverse complement.
ACAAAATCAGCTTTCCTAGGAAAAATATGTCAAAAAGTCTTGTGCATTAGACTTCCCTTTCATTTTTCTTTTTTACGTTTCCATCTTCAAAAGATACTCATAAGTGAAGTGTTTTGCACATCAGTGTGACCAAGAGTGCCTGATGTCTCCCAGTTCAAGACACATTTTCTGTTCTTGTCAGCATGTCAGTGTGACTCTGCAATCACTGCTGTAGTTCAGTGTCATTTTTTTTTTTTTAGATTGATTGGAGATAAAACATCGACAAATCTGGACAAATCCATCCACCAAAACCATTTGCATTTAATCAGAAAACAACTCATCAGAGGTAAAAAATAATCAAAAGCAATAAAAAAGCCTTTTTTTTAAACTTAGATTTTGACACTTTCCTATCTGCTGATCTTCTAGGCTGCTAAGAACATGCTGCCCAGCTATGACATTTCTGTTGTATATGTTGCAGTCTTCAAAGATGTTCTCTACCTTAATTTGTATGGTGAAAAGCAGTGTGGATTCAAACAATAAGTGAACACAAACTCTGATGAGAAAAAACTGAGCCCAACCTGCAGATTGTGATTCATGTGAAAAATGAGAGACTCTTTATTATAAAAACATATATAGCGAAAATAATGTATTCGCTTGTTGGTCTATACAATCCTGATTCTTTAAATAGTTGGGATGTTGTATAAAGATAAATAAAATGGAGAATGCAATCATTTGCATCCAAAACACTAAACTTACAGTGATATCAACCACCTGACAACTTAGTCCAGAACATATTATAGTATTTTCAAAAAATTATTATTTACATTTATTTGAAGTGTTTTCATCAATTTGTGATTCTGTGAGAGCATACATGTATAAATTCAGGCTCTAAATTTCTAAAGGAAAGCCAAAACAGTTGACCTGAGAGTAATTCTTCCTACAGAGCATGACATCTACAGTTTTCAGCATCTATGTTTAACAGGGATCATAGCTATTATCTACATCTACTTAGACTGTAAAACCTTACCTTTGTGTCCATAAGGCTCAGCCAGTGAGCTGCTGCTTTTAAGACAAATGCACATGTAGTTCTGCTTACTTTCAGACAAGTATGATGTGATATTTTGACAACTAACAGATGTTCAGGAAGAGCACCTCTGCAGGAGCCTGGCTCTGTGTAAGCACTGGTTAGTTTGTTCATTCATGTGTAACACTTTATAACAGTGCACAATTCTTCGGGGAATACACTGGTCAGATGGTGCAGCATCCATTAATTATATAATCCTAACTATTATTGCATTAGCTCTAACCTCATATTGGCTAGTTTCCTGAGATTTCTTCATTACTTCTTAATCACAGACAAATAAAACTGACTTGGTTTTACAGAGGATAAATACTTGGGTAAGCTACTGGTAGCAATACAGCAAACAGTAATTACCGCATTATATTGTGTTAGCTGTTTTGAATTTGTTCCACACAGGCTGGGCCACATTTAAATATTAACTTCACTGAAGGCACTTAAAAAAAGAAAAAAGCAACACTAAAATTGTGGTAGCCCAAAGGCTTGACCATACCTGAAGGTCTGTGATGGAAACACTGTGGGATTCCACAGTGGGCCGCCGGGGCAATCGCGGAGACGAGTGTGGTGATGTGATTGGAGAATATGGTAGTGACGGGTAAATATAGCGACCATTGAGTCCTGGAGAGCTGCAAGGAGATGCTGTTGTTTGTGAACGCTCCTGCAGAGATAGTTTCCTGTCTGACAGATTTAACTTTCCCCTTTGCTCTTGGCTTTCGGGGAGCAGAGCCTCTGATCGGCCAACTGTGTGAGACAGCAGGTCACAGGAAGGAGTCCGGAAAGGTGCCACCACAGAAGAAGCTGACTCGGGCATCTCGGAACTGTCCATTTCTTCTACCTGAGATGTGATATGTTTCAAATATTTTTGCTTGTTTACATATGTTGTTGTCTTTGTATGGGCATTACAGTATAGTGTTCAACATTTAGTCTGTTTTTTTATCAACTTTGTACGACACTTCAGTTTAAATACATATATGTACAATGGCAACACCTGTATTATATAATACAATCCATTATAACAGAAACTTTTGTAAAATGAACTTCATTTTTTACCAAGACCACATCAAATGTTTCAAATGTTGATTTCATTTCAGCTCATGATCTCAAATTCACATGTATATATGGATTCTTAAAATCCATAAATGATTTCATGTTATAGTAAGAACATTTTCTGAAAATCATAATTACAAAGCACAGATCATATAAAATCTGAGATGGGTTGTGTAAAAAATAAAATTTTGGCCATATATATCAAAAAAAAAAAAAAATTAATTGAGTAGAAACCCAAAGGTCCAATTAGGTTCCATCTCTTGTATGTTTAGTATTACTAAGAGTGTTTCACCTTACCTCTTCTTCTCCAGCCTCTCCTGGTGGTCTGCTGGGTTCATATTCTGTGACCACAATGAGGGACTCCATAGGGTCTGGGGAGGGTGTCTCAGAGTGAGTGTTCAAAGGTGGAGCGGGACAGCTGCACAGCAGATCTGGCAGGGGTTGTGAGGACTGTGCTGAGGGTGCATGGCTTCCACAGGAGGCTGGTGGCTCAGCAGAGGGCCATGGGGTTGCGTGACAAGGAAACATGGTGCCTCTTCATACAGACTGTCAACCACTGCTCCATTAGACGGAAACCTTAGAGGGGGAATTGGTGCCTAAGACATAGAAAAGAGTTGAGAATAAGAAAACACAAGTGGAGAACAATCACTGGCCTATTAAACACTAATGATTCAATTAATATTTTAAGCCATTTAAGGAGTGAGAAGTACTGACAGAGAGCACATAAAAAAAAAAATTAAAAAACAATGGATAACAGATGTACATCCCTTTTTTTTTGGTAAGGTCTCTACATCGAAAAATCCTCAAATCAGTAGTACTCTTTAAATTCTAGTGATAGTTACAGACATCGGCTCATCTTGTCATCAGTACCCTATTCCCTCCAAGCATCACATTTTTCCACTGGGGTACCACAAGGATTGGTGTTTGATTCCCCTTCTTTTATCGATATCTTACATGGTTTCTCTTACCATATCAGCTCTCTGTCATTTCAACCAGACCCTGTGGGCCCAGATCACCATTTCATGCTCAGTCCCTCTTGGACCCTAATTCACTATCATTTCCCCTGCTCAGCATTGTATCCAACTCAGCTCCACATCACTATTAAAGATCGGGCCTTATCAGCCTCAATGGTCAAAGTGGGTCTGTACTCCCCAGTATGCAGTACTGATAGTTCTACATTTCATTCTTTGGTTTACCAAAAACCTTTTCTTCAAAATAGTAATTCTCACAAGCTTCTGGTACACTTTTCTATACTCTCCATTACAGATGAAAGGATTATCGGTTTAATGATAAACCACAGTAATATGTCTGATGGTTAGTATTACCATTTGAAGTTTTAATCATTATTAAAACCGTGTTTTATTACCACACTTTGAAAAACTCATCTGTCCAGGAGAAACACCAGACTTCTCTTTGTATTTATGTTATTAAGGCAATTGGGCTCACTACAACTATCACTGTCTTCTCTCTGTGGGTATTTGAGGTGTTACGTATGTGTAAACACTTCAAGAGGGTATAAAATATCCAGGTACAGAGGAATTACAGCCAAACCAGCCTCTGGGAGCACCATGAAAAAGGTCAGAGGGCCAGCTTTTCTGTAGACTGTTGAAGTAATGATATTATGACATTGCTTGCATTAAGCCCAAGTCACTAGTGCTTGCCTATAGTGCTAACTACAATCTGCCAAATAATGACAACTTTCTTATAATCAGTGCAGGGCTGGAAATCTCAATCTTTCCCTTTCTCCTGTTTGGTCCCTCGGTATTCAACTCAATTCAGTCAGCAGACTTTCTATCTGTTTTGAAGAACTAGGTCTTTATAGAGTAAAAACATAAACTTTATCTTAAGGTGTTACAAATTTTTGAGGGGACATTAATCCGAATAACAGGCTCCCTCTTCCTCTTTTCTTTTCAGATTATCTCTATGTCAAGAAAAATTACTGTTTTCTCTCCTGTCTTACTAAATGTACCTGCAGCATAGCATCGCCTGTGTCATATTTAAATTGGATATGAGCAATGTGGCATTTATTCTTTAAGACTTCTCCTTGATCTACTTTGATCTGGCTCATTCTTAATCTGTGTGTAGTTTTGGACAAAAGAGATTACCAAATTAATAAACATACTACTTAAACATAGCATACAATTATGTTGACTGAGGTGAAAAAGGGACACATGCTGATCACATGACACACAAGCTATCATAAGCTCCGAAATTGTGTTTTAACGAAGCCATAGTTTCCTGTTTAAACCAGTTCTACTGGCACATGAATCATTTTTAGCATGTTTAACCATTGCACAGTGCACATAACTTGGAGAATAAGGTCACTCAATTAGCACTGGATTTATAACCCTGCTTTATGACTGGAGTAAAGGAAGGAGACAAGGTTATATATCCATATTTAATACCAACTTCCTGCTTTAGTATTACTGTTTTGGTCCAACCCATAAAACAACAACTTTAATTAAAATTGAACTACACTTAGGGATATCATTAAAAATTGTACTCATTATGCATGTTGGAACAAATAATCATGACTAACAAGTTCCTGATCTACCTTAAGTAAAATCCCTCAACTATGTCAGTGTTCACTAAATTTACTCATTTTGAACTGCGGCCAGCCAGGAATGTACTTCGAGCTGCTGTGAAGAGGGAGTCAAGGTTAACAAAAAAACAGACAGTTACTGTATCTCAACATGATGCTGCATGTAAGTAAATATTTGGGTTCACATACATCCTGTGACAGATGATGACAGAATGTATATCTAAAACTATTTTTTATTACCTTTGCATACAACTACAGCACAGTTTTTGAGGGGGCAGCATGAACCAAGTGGTTGGCATAATGAAAGGGTGTGGGGGAAAAAAACATCAGATTTGCTTTGAAACATATGTAGATACAGCTTTTTCCATAAGAAACATCCCTGGTTCTGTCCTTTTTTTAAATGACTGTTAAGTGCTAATTAATGCATGCAAACACCTCTAGAAGCACAAACTTCAGTTCTAAGTGGACAGATTTGATGCATCTATAAAAGCAAGAGCCCTGCTTTCTTTTGATGTCAGTTATACAACATGTTTAATTATTAGTTGTACAGCATAAAACCTTTTTTGCATAATTTCAAGAGAGCCATTTCCATCTCCAGTCCACTCAGCCAATTATGTGATCAGACTCCGTGAGAGGAATGGAAAGGGAAGGTAAGGCAGTACAAAAATAGAGAAAGAAAGAGACAGACTGAGAGAAATCCTTGGTTTTCGTCATAGTTCTGACAGGATTGCGGCATTATCAGTGTGTGGGAGCTGAGTAAATGACAAAGATACAGGAAAACAAGGGGAAGCCATCAGAAAAACAAGATAGTGGGCGCTACAGCCAGGTTCAGAATGAAGGCTGTGTGTGGGAGGAGACACCCACTCCAGGTGGCCTCTCTCCCTCCCTTACCAGCCTATATATATTGATGTAAAGAATACTGAACACAACTGCTTTATTGCTATAAGTTTCCTTCCTAGTCTTCTTGACTGATTGGTCTCTTTGGCCCTAAACATTTTGTAAGATCACTATCACAAAAGCTACTCCCTCATCACACTCCTGGTATTTTCCTCCAATACCTAGTATCATATAATAAAAACTATACGCTCATCTGTGTTGCTCATCTCTAGCAAAGATTTGCCTTTTCAAAGTTGGTCTAACATATTTGGCCTGTATGACCTTTAATTCTTCCTGACTATTCTTGAAAAAAAATACTTGAGGCCTGCTGTATATTACAATTATCCTAATTTCAGTCAGCTTTAAAAAATTAGCTCTCGAAAACCAGCTTGACTTTTGACACTCACTGCCACCAAAGTAACACAATGTGCCCTGATAAGTGGACTCTGTCTCAATGGAGTTCAGACAAATATAGAGACATGGCCTTGGATGGAACTCATAATGAACCAGCTACAGTAGACATTTCAGATTAAGAGAAAAGAAGGTACTTACTAAGCTTGACCTACTCTGATCTAAGATAAATGGATAGGTGCAAATCAAGGCTGGTTTACACTCAGAGGAAGAGGTTTTTGGACAATTTCTACAATGTCTCTGCATATCTCACCCTCTTTCCAGCAGGGGTTTGAAAATCTGCCCTTAACATCAGCCAAACAGTGGTTAATTATGTTTTTAGTAGTTTGATGTCAACACTCAGTGTCTGGCTAGCAGGATTTGTAAAAGTACTTGAAAGTATGAAAAGTCAGCAAACATTCCACTATGCTAGCTGAGTTGCTCTCTGTTGACATTTTGGTGTCATAGCCACAATTATGGAAGTGATTTACTGAAACTACAAACTACATTAGCATATCACTCATTACAGTACCTTACCTAGTAAGAAAGTAAGAAAGCTACAGTGACAATAACTAACAACAAGTCACTGATCTGTTTTAGATACAAGACTCATGTCTTACTGAACACAAGCTACTACTATATACAGGCTTTTAGCAAAACCCATACAACATCAAATCCCTCTTTGATAGACATCCTTGCTAACTAGGCTAAGCCGCACACAAGCACTTAGATAAAAATGCCTCCAACCATGGTGGGCTGAAGCAGCACAGCTCTGAATGTCTCTATTCCTAGACAAAGATATTGTTTAGCATGGAAAACTGAACTGCTGGCTGAAGCCCTAAACTTCCCTGATCCTTGGTGATCACAGCAGCTGGACAAAGAAAAAAAAGATTGGAGCCTCATGAAATACTAACAGATGCTGCCTAGCTCCAGATGTCGTACTGCGCCTCTTAGCATAACAAAAGTCACATGTCCTGACCTCCACTATCCGGGAAGAAGGGGAGGGGAAGAGAGGACTTATCAAAGCTCACAGGGGGTCCATGCCATGTACAGCATTAATAGCAACACAGATACAGTCCCACAGACATACAAGTACAATCAGGGCCATCTGGAGCAGAGGAGGATCCCCGGCTTCATTATAAGATCAACAGGGCAACCCTACTGGGGATCTGCCTAGTCGTGAATGAGATAAGCTCCAGTAAACAAAACAGGAGGAACAAGCTTTCTCAGCCATCTTCACTGTAATCTATCACAAAATCACAGGTAAATGTAAGAGAATATGATATATTTAGTGGTCAGGTTATTTCACTCCAAAATAAGGCATTTTTAGTGCTATTTTAAGCTGTTTAAACGTTATCAACATTATTTGTGCAAAACAAAGGAAAAATTTGGATCAAAAGATCCGAGAACTCAATAGCAAGCATCAAATTGACTGCTTTGTTTTACTGACGATCAAATTTTTGCTCGACTTGAACAATTTATCAATTTCATTTTCTTTCAAAAGCAATTTCGTTCATGGTCAACTCAGTAATGTCTAAACTATGATACATATATTGTGACAGTAGTTCTAAAATAGCATCTCCCAGTAAGATTCAAAAACGTGTTTGTTTTAATATAATTACAAAAAACATACAGAATAGGTAAATGAACCGACTTTGTCAACAGAGATCATCTGAAGTGACTTTGATAGCTTAGATAATAGCATAAATAGAAAGTGCTGCATTTAAGGCATGAATTTCAATGACATATAAATTTAAATGCGGTTTCATAACATTCAAAGGCCTCGGAGTACTCAACATATATTTGAAAGGGGAAAAAATAAGAGTAATCTACACAAATTGGTGTCATATTCTTTAAAGAACATGCTTATGCAACTTAAGATTCTTGAAAAGCTTTGTAACGCTAACGTTACATCATGCAAATAAAACAGAGTCAACCGTTACATTACGATCCACATCAGCATTAACTTACTTTGAGCACGAGTATTAAACAAGCGTTAAGCCACTTTAAAAAATAGACCAAGGTTCCTTATTGACTCCACATCGTGTCAGCTTCAACACAGACATAAATTAACGTTACCGTAGCTTTTAACTAACGTTACATGTTAGAACGTTACTATTACATACAACTGACACAACAGTAGTTTTACGTTAGCGTTCCCAGTGCAGTGATGGGTAACTTATAATTAAAAATTGTCCCACCAACTGTAAACATTTAAACGAGTAAGAGCAGTTTATTGTGAACACTATCAGGAGTAAGCAAGTGTTACCGTCGTCTAAGCTAATAACTTACCGTTAGCTCTACGCGTCAAAGCCAAACAGCTGAGCTAACGTTAGCAGCTGCTTCATCTGTCAAAGATACAGATGTTGATGGGCAGGAGTCAAGGATGCTAGTGCGACAGAGTAACGTTCATAAGCAGCACGATGACAATGCAACGGAGGACAACAAGAACCAAATAAAACCTATGAAATATGAAACCTTACCTTAAGGTGTTACTTAGGCCCACAAGTCAGAGTTGTGTGGTTCCTTCTCCGTCTTTGGCTTCGGTATAAGAAGCGCCTGTACTTCATCAGCTAGCTAATGCTAGCTGTTTGAGAAGCGGGGGGGAAATGTAGCAGACCGATAACCTATGTAGTGATGGACCAATCCAGCTGAGCACACAGGTCTCGTGCCACACATGGAGGAAGTGTTTGGGCAGCGTGGTAGTTTAATGATTAATACTTTCTGCGACGCGCTTCTCAAAAAACCCACATTCTCAAAGGAGTGGAGATTAAGGTTGCCTTTTGTTTCCCTTTTTCGTTTAACTCAGGACTTTAAACCAGAAAAATCATGGTTCTTGAGCATTTCTACTAACCTACATGTAATTTGTAGCTGTTTGACTCCACCATGTGGTGTGCTTGAAAGTTGCACCTCGCAATGGTAACAGCTTTGTAGAGCAGTTTTTGCATTTTTGTTTAGTTTGGCTGGCTTGTTCAACAGCATTACAACGTAATCTAAGTTAGTTTACACTAAAACACATTATTTGCTAGTGATCTAGTACCTATTCGTACATGCTATAAGTAACATTGTGTCAGTTACAGTAGCATTCCTACAGAGATCAAATTAGCACTATGTATTGTATTTACAATGTTGATATCTAGTTTACAGTGCTGTGGGTTTACAATTATTTCAGCATGAATGTTTACTAAAAGTTGTGAGAATGATCTATAACAGGAGTTTAAATTCAGTCAAAATTGTGGATACAAACTACTATTACGGGATCTTTACCATATAAACATTGCACTCTGTTTTGTGACACATCAAGTGATTGAGCCAAAATATTTAGCGGATTTAACTACATGTTTAGGACAAGAGTTTTAAGAAAAAGTACTGTAATTGGTGCTAAAATGTTTCATGTATCATCTCTACACAACTTTCATTCAACTTTTCAGTATCAAGATGTATGAAAGCTCATTTGTTCAGCATGTCATTAATTTTCTCCTTATGGTCAACGTCTGACAGTTTGCTTTAGTGTACAATCTTTTAAAACTGAGGAAAGACAGTGGCCTGAGTCTTTGTTTGGAGGAATTTTTAGACATTTAAATTTGATTCAACTATTAGGACAAATAATTTAAATGGTGAATTTTGACAGTCACACCAAGTACTTTTATTTTTTTTATTTGCTAACCTCAATTTTTTGATTTTCCTGCATGCAATAAAATTGTGGTGCAAAAATCAGTTGGGGGTGGTACGATGCTGAGAACTAAGGAGATAAAATAAAAAGAAGCTACTGGAAATCAAGTAAATAGGCCTTCAGTAAGGACACAGAAATAAAGTGGTTACTGATAAGTTGAGTTAACCAGATGATAAGACACATCAAATGGAAATATGTTTATTTTCATAAAAAATGAAATTAAAAGTCATCATCATCAAAACATAGGATTGAAAACAAAACTCAAGATATCCAATCCAAAGAAGACAAGATTAAAAAAAAACAAAAAAAACAAAAGACTATACAAAGCAACAATCCTGAAGTTGGAGCAATTATCGTCTCTTCTGGAAGATGTTGCCTCTTCCCATTCCACCACGGCCCCGACCCCTTGCAGCCACTGCAGGAAAAACAAGAAAGAAAACACATTTTAGGAAAAAACTCTGACTCAAAGAATGGTCGTGGTGTTTTATTTAATCAGGAAAAATAAAATTACATTTGATTCATTAACCTGTATTTGCACAAGATAGGGCTGTTATATAATCCCCTTTCACTCATGCAGTCTATCCCTGAAATGTAATGGTACATTTGTCATGTGTGAATGGGAGCTGGGATCAATATTATAGCAGTCTATACCAGCAGTTCCTCCCTCCCTCTTAGACTATAAAAAAGGCTGGTATTGTAAATGATGGCAGTGACAGTGCAGGGATAGCATGTGTTATGTCTGTCCACTTTCATATGTAGTGAGTGAATATATCACAGGACTCAAGTGATGCCTTTTTTGACGCCTAAGCTTGATCATATTTGCTTTACAAATGTAACTAACAATCGATACAAGTTGTTTGTTTGCAAACAGGCTCCTTTTTCAAGCATGGCCAGAAACTGAAAATAAGGAAACTCCTCTCTGCCGTCTTCTTCTAACGAGTTTCATGGCAGTTGGCATTAAGTCTGTCAATACTGGCCTACGAATTTTGTAATCAGTACTATGATTTAGCTCTTAAGAAGTAAGGGTAGACAGAAGCACAAATCTGTAACAAAAAGGATTCAGTATTTATTGGCCAGTAATTTGCAGTTCTGCTGCACAAATTGATTGACTCAAAAAACAACAACAAAAAAACTACAACAACAACAAAATTTGTCCACACTCTCCCGACTCACCTTGTGCTTTGAGAATAGCTGCCTTGCCCCTTCCTGCCCCGGATCCCTGGTTCTTGTTCTTCATACTCTTTAACATAGGAGCATTCTTTAACATGTCAGGTAGAATCAGGAAGCGAATCTTGCTGCCACGAATGTAGACTTGCTCCAGCTGTGCAACCCGGCCATCACGGTAAGTCACTGTTATATTGGACATCTGTAGGGACAGAAATAAAATGCACTATTTGAGCTACACAGCTTATTAAATCACATAGTTGTAAGAAAATATTTTTATGCTTTAGTAAATACAGCATTTATTTGGCTAGAAGCAAAAATACACTAGAAACAAAACTGACATTGAAGAGACCTTATCTTCAGATGCACACTGCAATGCAAGCAACATATCATAATCTTGGTCTTTTAACACTACAGCCTGGTATTTCTTACTCTTAAAAAAAGGGACTGGTCTAAAACTTACTAACTACCAGGACTGTGGACCACAAATGCAGTATGAGGGCCACTGTGAACAAATACTGAGCTCAGTAAAAGGTATCTCCAGATGGGGCTTGCAAACCTTGGATTAACTAGATGCGAGAATAATAATATATTTTGTTTTTACTTGCACAGTCAATCACTGCTCAAAAAAAGAGGCATACTATACACACTGCATTGTGAAAGGGTAGTATATTTTGCCTCACTTTGCTGCCTACCAGTGCAAAATAGTCGCTCTTTCTGGGCTTCATATCAGGGTAAAACTAGTGACAATACATACTTAGATTTGAAAGAAACATAAGTAGCAACCTCAGTGAAGTTACATAAGAAAAGAGTAATCTGTAATTCTATTTAAATCTAATAGTCAGGGACTGTTTTCCTTTTGTACTGTTATTCATCACATTCATGGACAGCTGCTTTAGCACCACATATTAAATTGTTAAAAATTATAAAATTAATCAAACACACTTCCAATTCATTAAGGACTTAGAACTTTTTAGATATGAGAGGGACGGTGAGAAAAAAAAATCAAAACGGGCCACACCAGTGCAGAAATCATACATATATACGCGAGCTTTAGTTATAACTATAGTTGATCCTTTATCGCAGAGGACCAACCTGGCAGTTCATGTTGTCTTCAGCCTCAATCAGCTTGCCTCTGTACACCTCTCCAGTGTTTGTCTCACAGGTCACAATGTGTCCCTCTGCTTCATGCAGAACCTTGATTGGTACACCGATGGACATTTTTCAACCGTCTTCTTCCTGAAAATCAACATGTTTTATACGAAACGTTTCAATGTGCTGTCCTATTAAAATGGCTCTCATCGAGCTACATTTCTACATGCTACCCTCAATTCATGATACATTCACCCATGAAGTTGTTCCATTGTTGCCTGTAGCGAAACCATCCCTTTTCTTTATAAAATCACATCTTTTTTATGTTACTTAAACTCCCGAAAAATCACTTATATGGGTCACCTAAAAATAAGATGTTATGTGAATATTTTACAAGAGCTAGCAAACTCTACACTTTAGTAGCTCTGGTAATACAGCTAAAGGCATATAAACTTGAGTGCTCAATACTTTAGCTAAAAAGCTAACGTTAGTCTTAGCAATTTGCAATAACACAACGATACGAAAACGACCAAATAAATCTATAATTCATATTTATATTTTGAAGTGATGATTGGTGCAGAGTACCATAAATCTAAAGCTAGATATAGCTATGGTATTTTGAAATTTGATACTTAATTGAAGTTTTAAATTTGGACTTCAGCAAATAGACGGAACCATGTTGGTCAATTGAATGAATGTGATCTATTAACGACACAAACACCACTTTTTAGTCAATTGAGCAGCAATTTAAGTTAATCTCAATCGCGACAGAGACGATTACCTTTATTCTGTCGTGAAAATCAATTTCTTTGTTGTTGTTTCTTCTTATTCGACGGTTCTGCAACGTGCGTTTGTCGCTTTCGCGTCCCTTTTGGAGCCTTTTTCCGCCTACCCACAATGCCTCGAAGGGTCAACCAAGTGCTTCCTGGAGCATCCAACGGTGCATTATGGGACTTGTGTTTTTGGGGTTACGTGTCCTCTGTCAGATAATCCTGATATGTTTTTGTTGTGCTGGTTTCTGTGATTTGCGTATGCTGTGGAACATGTTTTGTTTAGATAAATGTACGATAGGACTAAAGATAAAAATGTTTATGTTTATGGAGTCTACAAAAATATCCATGCAAACCAACAACCACAGGCATACACTTACATAATCATATATGCTATAAATTTAGTTTTTTTCATTAGCATAAGTGGATTTTTTTTCTAGCATGGTCAATCACTGAAGCAAAATCTGTCTGTGAGATATTAGACACCAGACATTTTATGTACTTTGTGGCTCCATGTCTCAATTGCATCAGTGAACACCAAGAGAATCAAACCCCTCATTTATTTGTACCCTTTTAAGTATAATAGTATAATAATGATATCATACGATAATAGTTTAATATAATAATACAAACAGGCTAACTGGATTTCCCTTAGACATCATGCCATCTTGGACCGAGCTGCAGTCTTGCTGGTGAAAATGAGACAAATGATGGCGTCCATAAGGTAGACTCATGTACCATCAACAGTCCCAGGTTTATTTATGGTTTTGTTTTTTCTCTATAAACAACCCAGATTTGAATCACCAAAACCACAATTTTCGTAACCCCTATCACAAGCACGTGAAATAAACAATTTGCATAGTTTTTTAATAAACCTATTCCGGGTAGATAAATACTAATGTATGTTATTCCAGGAGACATATGTCTGGGACTGTTTTAAAGCCTGTAAATGTTGTTTAATGCTGGTCTTTCCTGCAATGTTAGGGCTTTGTAATGGGGAAAGAGAAAGCATAATGGCATAATAAAAGACATCATCAAATAAACCTTCATTTGATTTCCATTGCATTAGGCTTATTGACTGGCGTCAGCAGCCAGGCTACACTGTAAACACCTCTTGCTGAGTAGTCTGTGGTCATGTGTAAGTACTGTGTGTGTGTGTGTGTGTGTGTGTGTGTGTGAGTGTGTGAGTGAGTGAGTGTGTGAAAGTGTCTTTCATGCTATTTGTTCAAGCTTGACTCTGAAGCTAGCCACACTACAGACAGATGGAGGGATATTGAATAAGTCAAACAGGCTCTTTGTTTTGAATGGTTGGTAACTGGCCTGTATACATCATGTGCGTTTGACTCATATATCCCATAGCTGTTGAACCAGAAACTGATATCAGTTGCCTGGCAATTTTAAAAATACTGATCAAACAAGCATCATCTAATATTCTGTAGCTATCCAGCACTTTGAAAAATGATTTTGAGACAGATCTTTACACAAAAGATAGTGCAAACTGATGCTTGTCTTCGAATAATGCTTTTTTAAAGTTATCAGGGAGAACTGGCTATTCAGACCATTAGTTATAGCTCTTAGTGGGACTTTTAGTCTTTTTATGCTTCTTTTAAAATGGTGTGTGGTATGTAAAGCTTGGCTGATGGAGCAGAGAGTGACTTCAGCGGGTAGAAAGCAATTAACTTGCAAGTATTTAAGACCTTTATTCCTCCAGTGGTTAAAACAATACAGATGACCATTATAAAAGTTTACCTGAAGAAGCATTGGCAAATAATGCAGTTCAAGAATTGAAATGTTTAAAGTCTCTTATATACACACTGCATCACAGTGCAGTTTAGAAAGCCTTGTTTTCTGCATATTTAGATATGATACACACATTTTAAATTGCATTTAACCTCAAAAAGGACATTTATCTTGGAGAAAGACCACTCTGCTATTGATGTCATTGTACTGCATGTCAAGAAGGTATCTCAAACAACCACCTACTTGTGACAAATTCTGTTGTGATCCAACTAAAAGATGGATGACCAGTAAAAAAAAAAGTAATAAACTGTCAAAATGTTGCGAGGCAGTCAGATTATGTGACTTTAGAAAGAGAAACAAATTTGCTGTTGCTGCTGAATTGTTGTGATTTCATTGATCATTCTTCATAATGTCGTGTTTGCACACTGCTATGTGTTTGTGGAAATAGAGCTACATGTGAAATGCCTTTGTCATGAGACTTCTGCAAGGTTTGCAGAGTGGATACAGTCATTCTCTTTTAATGACAGAGCTTGAACATTTACAAAAGCAATGGATGTTCCACTGTCTTTCACCTCCAAAACATCTGTTTTTCCCCTTAAATATGTTATGGACTCTTCTCCATCCTGAGCAGAAAATCCCTTGTTGCATGCCTGCTGCTGCATTGCTGAAAGACTTTTGCCCTTTATTTGATGTCCATTGGGTATGAAGCTATGACAAGGGGCTTCATGAGTAGTTGGTGGTAGAGCTGGGTCAGGCCTGGGGTCCAGGACGTAGGTGTTCACTACTGTGCCACATGACGAACCCTCTTTGCTGGTTCGAGAGGAAGTCCGTACGATGCTGATGCTACCAGTGCTTCTACCATCACCACTCCTGAGCCCACGTCCATCCCTCCGCCCTAGGATGTGCTGATACAGGATCCTCCGAAAGGTTTGTCTGAACTCTCGTATGCGATAAGCGTAGATGAAGGGATTCACAACAGAGTTAGCATGGGAGAGGATGATAGCAATGTTCATCACCCAGATATGTGGGCGCTTGCAGTCTTGACATAGGTAGTTGAAGCAGTTTATGATGTGCAGCGGAAGCCAACAGAGAGCAAACAAACCTACAATGATGGCCAGCGATTTGGCAGCATGCACTTCCTTCTGCAGGGTTGAACGTGATGCGCTCGAGGATGAGGTAATTTCTCCAGGAGCGGGTGTGTGTGCAACTTTGAGCCCCATCAGTCGGAGCTGGCGTCGTGCGGCCATGAAGATACTGGCATAGATGACCAGCATGACCAGCAGGGGCACCAGCACGCAGCTGAAGAAATTGAAATAGACCATGTAGTCCATGGTAACGACTCCTTCAAACAGGCACACAGTCATGCCATCAGGACAGTGTTTGGTGCTGAGGGTTGAGGTTGCATTCCCACCTGTACAACAGAGCCAGTTTTATCTTTTAATAATGTCAACCAAAACTATTTCTCCTAGGAGAAATAATTCTATATGGTAAAACTCTTTTAATATAATTATGACATGTTAATGTGCATGACTTGGGTTTCAGAACTGCAAATCTAGAAGATTGCCTTTCAGTATTAAGAAGCACTTAAGTAATTTGAAGCGGATATAAACTTATCAGATGCATTTTCCTCTAATTGTCAACATTGAAATGGAAAAATGCACCTTTCTCTTAAGAAAAAAAGGGTAATTTGCCATTTTTTTGCTGTCTTTTTTTGTTTTTTTCCCTCATAGTTGTATGTCTGCTGATTTTGAAAATAACTGGAGGTTGAGGCTAACAGCAGGATATGCTTGAAGTTGCATTACACCAAAAGCACATAATTTCATTTTTTTCTAAAATGAATCTCTCACCTGTGTTCCAGCCAAGCATGGGTGTCAGGCCGATACCAACTGAGAGCATCCAGCACAGCGCGATGATGCCTTTTGCCCTGTAACCTGTCACCAGGCAGTTGTACCTGTACGGTTGAGCAGAGCACAGTCTTACATGCTGTTTGTTGTTTTATCTAATCTCGTTATGACACTACCCCTCTGAGGAAAACTCAATATTTGGTGATTCAAATGAGGACACAATGATTGTGCATTGAAGCTTAAATGCAGTATTTATTTTAAAAAGCAAAAGAGATATGTCAATTGCTCCAGTGAGGATTTTTTTTAATTCATTGTTGCATAACTGGCTTTTAAATACAATGTAGCCACTTCAAGTGATTTGACAAGTATGACAATTAAAAATACACCATAAATCAAGATTTCTAATACCCAAATACACTTTGATAATATTTAATTAATAAACTATTGTGATGCATTTGCTTTGCTTTCCTTTGGAGTAGAGTGCAAAGTACTGCTTTGTATGTTTCTGTTTCCTCCTTCTATGTAAGAGGGCACAGAAGTAGATGCAGTGCAAAATCTTGATATGTCATTGTTGCAAACTCTTGAGAGGGTGTGAATAAAAATGTAACAAAGGGGATTTCCTTCCAACATTATCACTGACAGGTGCACTTCTGTCTTACTTTAGAGCTTCTGAACAATGCAGTGAAATAGTAAACAATGGCTGAAATCATAAAACAACTAGTTGTAGTTTAAAACATGAGCTTTGCTAAACACTGTTCTGTTGGCTTATAACTTAACTCAGGCTTGGGCTTGGAGTCAGAGGAACATTGACAGCCACTGACGAGAGTATGTAATGGTGACCGCCTTTATGTTCTAATGTCAACGTTGGCTTTTTTTTCTATTAATTATTTATAAAAAAGTGATACAGACTTTAAAAAAATATCAGTTCTCTGATACATAATTCAAATATTTCAGAGTAACTGAAAGACAGTTACATGTAAACAGGCCAGATAATTGGGACTGGCCAACAACAAAGGACTGTGTAAACTTCTTGTAAGCAACAATGATGTGCATATTGCTTCATGCAAACGTAAAGAATGCACAAATTTGGCTGAAAGAGTAGAAATAGAAAACCTGGATGAATAACAATAGTATTCTTGGTAGCATCATCTCAACTACAGCCACTGTCCCATGTGACTGAGCTCTTTCATGATGATGTTGGCAGCCAGTGGGCTATATTAAGCACCCTAAAATTCGGATGAATTATAGCTCCCTCGTCTTTGGTGCCAGGATTTTGGCACAAGTGTGAGCACTCAACCACACACAGAGAGACTGTTATGTAACTACTTATGCAAATACATCACCTGCTGTGGCTTACTAGGTGAATAGCTTGTGATGACATAGTAAAGTATGCAGCTGTGACTTAACAACTGTAGCTTTGGTTACACACATGAAAACAATATGAGTCAACAGTGTGTTAAAACATCTGTTGCAAAAAGAATGAAGAAGCAGATAATGGGTGAGTGATTTCAGCATAATAGTAATTGACCGGTGATGATTCATGCTGATGAAAATGATCAAAGCTTTCAGCAGGTTTTATCCCTCAAACAGCAGACAAACTGTAACTCAATAAAGCCTGTGGTGGATATTTATCTCTGTCTTCCATCACACAACTAGATTAATCTTAACTGAATTAGATCTCTATAATTTAATGTGTTTTGCATTACTGAATAAGGCTCTCACGTTTAATGTTGTACACACACTACTCTGAGTGTCACATGTGACAAGAGCAACATGTTTTGAATTTAAGTGTTTTTGGCAAAGAACGTCATTTTCATTTAAAAAAAGAAACATGCCTGTCTTACATGAAGATCCGAAATGGTGTAAAAAGTCTGAAAAGTGAATTGAATTTGGGTAGAATGACAGTGTGAAAAGCTTTCTCTGTTCCAACTTTTTATTTGCTTCCACTCACCTGAGCGGGTTCTTGATAGCGATGTAGCGGTCTACAGCGATGGCCAACAGGCTGAAGATGGAGCTCTGGGTGAGTATGAGGACAAAGCAGGCGATGAACAGGCAGCCAAAGAAGTCGGCGCAGAAGCCGGTGCTAGTGTTGATTTGGAGGAAAATATCACAGGTGATAAAAAAACTCAAAAGTTCATCCTTACATATCTAACAAAGTTATGCTAAAGCCCAATCAGCTCCAGATTTATAACAATTTTAGTGAGGATTTTAATGTATTTCAGTTCTAAAAACTATGATTAAACATTTTATAATGATATAACAAACTTAATAATACCTGATGGTGATGGCAAAGGGAATAGCAAGCAGCCCCACAGCAATATCAGCCACTGCCAGTGACACCACAAAGAAGTTGGTGATGCTCTGCAGGTTGGAGTTGAGGCAGACTGCCCAGCAGACAAGGATGTTCCCAGTCACAGCAAGGCCAGCGATCACCAGCTCCAGGCCGATGTAGACCAGCTGGTCATTCTCCAGCATGGTTGTTCTTTCCTCTTTTTTGCTTTCTTTGTGCTTTCATCCCACAGACTCAACCGCTTGACGTGTTTTTTGACAAAATACCTGGTTGCCAAACCGCATGGTGTAACTTAAGGGAACAGTTATTGTGCAAAGGGTGGAAAGCCGAGGCAGGAAGTTTCCCTCACAAACATGACTCTTGTGACCTGACTTCTCACCTACCTCCTGCCATCACACACACCATAGTCTGTCTGTTTTCCTCTTTTTTTTCTGCAACCTTCTCGATCTCTTTTTGCGCTAAGCTCAGCGAACTCTGTCACCAATGGTGGCAGAATATCGAAGCATCTGGGAGTTCAGCCAAATTAAGAGCAGTGAGCTGGGAAGAGAGAAAGAGTGAGAGCACAATCTCAGTTGTATAGCCTGTACAAACAGATTGCAAGTTACCACACAGACACACATGGGTCAGGAAAGCCATCTATCTCAGGAAGACAGGGGAACAGTTTGTTTTCTACACAGGGCCATAGCAGACAGTCCAACAATGCACCTTTTATTTCAACAAAAGTTTCCCCGAAACCGTTTCTTATCATTCCCACCATTAACATGTTGTCCTCCTAAATCACTGCTAATTAGGCAAAATAAGCTACCTATGTGTTTTAAAGTCATTGTTACATCTAAAATACTTAAATCTTATCTTTGCTGTTTTTTTTCAATGTGTTTTGCAAAGTTGTAAGAAGATTAGGGCATGTTATTACCAAGGAGGTGCAACCTCAGTTAGCCTTAGTAGCAGGAGAGCAACATGAAAAAGTAGGCCAAGTCTTTCAGGTTACTGGGGCAAAACCGCTCAGTGGAGTAAGAAAAAAAAGAACAGGTTTCTCAATCATGTCGGGTAATAATAACCAAAGCTACGTTGATACTGTAGATAATACTTACAGCATTCATTTCTCTCCAGCAAATATCAGTATATATCTTTTAACATCAAGAATAAGTTAGTGTGAAAGCTTGCTATGATTTTGCATTAAAGCACCGCAAAAGTTTGTATTTGTGGGTTATAATACAGCTAAAGCCAGCAGTCTTCAGATTGGCTCAGCACAAATACTGACAACAGAGGTGAAACAGATATCCTGGCTCTGTGCCTATCAACACTGTTCCAAGCGAACTCATTTGCATGCTCCTCATCATTTGTTTGTTGTATTAATCCAGAGCAAACTGAAATGTACAAATGCAAAGTTGTGGTTTTAAAAGCCAGTTACATGTTGCACCGGCTGTTTCCATTGTCAGTGCCAATGATTGATCTTCTCATCTAACTCACATCAAAGAGCCCTAACCCAAACACTTATTCATTTTTTTACAAAAAATGTTGACCTATTCTATTAAATGCTCCTGATTACTGTTTTCATTATGCAGTTATGTGAAAAAGATTTTTACCCTTCAGTTCACCTAAACTTTATGATACACAAATACACAAATTTACCTCTTTTATTGAGAAACTAAAACATTCAAATAAAATCTGCTTTTATCTTCAATGAGTTAAAGGGACAGAACTCACAGAGAACATGTCAAGAGTGAAAGCTACTGACTGAAAACCATGATTTGTATATATCACCCAGTTTCTGCCAAATTCTATAAAATGAGCAAGATTTTACAAAATAAGATTCAACAAGATTGAATTATCTGAAAGCAAATGTTCTGTGGCAACAAGAGAGAAATCTGGACACTGTAGGTGCAATGCCAGAAAGATTTGGACCTATTCTGGGTGCTCTCAATCAATGTAGCTCAGAGAATGAAAATTCCCGATTCAATTTTCATCTAATCACACTGTTTCCAATCCAAACCTGTTCTGCACTATGTGACTTAGGAGAACAGGTGCATTACACTTCACTATTCAATCTTACACACCACCAGTGATCACTGATTTTGGTGAGACTGGATCATATTTTATTGGGAAAAATGCTTTCTGGTTTTGCCTCTGATGTTCACTGGCTGCTCTGCCTCAACTTTGAGTGATTAACTGAGCTTTCTAAAGTTAACTGTGACTGTAGCTACTATAGCTGCTAGTTTGCTCTGTTAGCCATGTGGCAAGCTGACAGCTTGGAGTGGCAAACAGTGTTTACTCCAATATTACAGGAGCTTTGAACTCGTGAGGAGGAACGTTTTAATGTCCAGGGTAGGGAGTGATGCCAGAATGAGCACCAGAACCAGAGACAGAGACAGAACAGGACACTGATGGAGGGTGCTAAGAAGAGAGAAAAGAGCAAGGGACAAGAGTAAATGTCAGACTGGCTTTTATTTGTTGGCAAGAGTTTCACATATGAGATAACTGGGGAATTCCTTGAAGCAGAGACACTTGTGTCCTTTCAGCAGCTGCAGGATAAACGTGATGAGTATTGTCAACATATGTTTTTTGCATGTTTGCAGATAAGACTTTTTATTTTCACTAAATGCAAATTACCATGTTAGTTGTTACTTTCTTCTTACTTCAAATATTACCAAAAGCTATTTCCCTCTTCTATCAGAAGCTACAGTGTCTGGATCATTATAACACTGATATAATTATGTCTGTATGTAAGAAAGACTTTTGTAATCTGAACAAGCCACAAAGAGTGGTTTCATTTATTTGCATTGTCAAGTAAAATCTTTTCATGTAGGCAGTTTAAAGAGATCCAGTACTAAATTCCTCACAGGCCACAGTGTAAACCTCAGTTTATCAACAAATCTAAACATAACATAAAAAATGTGCAAAAAAATATGTCAAAAGGAGGCGGGAAGTTTATTTTTACTTGATATAGCAATGTCCTGTGACTGCAGGTTTCTGAGAAAATATTAGAAAAGAGCTTTGCAAAATCTTGTACAAGGAAACTAAAACGTAAC
>JAPZDV010000011.1:9907432-10017686 GCA_029814665.1 Acanthurus lineatus | reverse complement strand
ATGCATTCTCACATGCATATTTCTGTGAACATGAAAACACAGATAAACACACACACACACACACACACACACAGTTTTATATCTGGATGACTGCTAAGAGTCCCGTTATGGTTATCTCCCCATTCATTTAGATAGGATATTTTTTTGTCAACCCAAAATAACTGCCTGGAGGCTGCCAAGATGGCTGCCAAGAGGTAGGACTTGTCTGCAGCGACTTTGGTAAATCCCTGTATTAGATGCATCTTGGCATCTTAAACCAATGGACAAAAGTTAACCTCAGGAGGTGGATAAAGGAATATAGATCACCATTACTTGAGAGACAGTCTATACATCTAAGATGAATCACTTTTTACCTGGATTTTAAGTATGAGTGATGGGAAGTTCAAGCATTGTTTTGAACTGGCATCACTTCCTACTGCTCAGTCTTCTCAAAAGGAGAAGTTTGGACAGCATAAAGAAAACCTCTGAAGTATATGGTAAAAAAAAATTAGACAACTTTTGGTACTTGCAATTCAGGGGTGTCACAGTTTTATACTTAAGAATTCAATCCCTTAACACAACAAACAAGGCTAGATTAAAATGGGCGAAAGAGTCTGCACCTGTCATCTCAGATAAAGATTGACATTCCACTAGCTTATGTCTTTAAAGGAAATTCTTTGATTGGAATGTGATTATATATTTCATAACCCCCAAATAAAATGTGCACAGACAGCTGAGGTTGAAAGGGGTCAATGCTGGAGGAAATGTGGAGACCATTTCCACATATATTGGAACTGTACATATATTGGAAATTTTGCCACACTTGCAGGAGGTAACACAGGCAATACAAAATATTTTGTGTGTCATGGATGACTATACTTTCTCAATGATTCAGTTGGGCAATACAGGAGCTTACTTTTCAGGATTATTATTTACTATGCTATTAGCAGCCAGTAAAAACACAAAATTTACACTGAAATGGTTGTAGTCCCAACCCCCAGCAAGGACTGACTGGATAGATATTGTAACTGATAATGAAAGCATAAAGAGAATGACTTTCTCACTAAATCTGAGGACAGAATATTTTGCAACACTTGGAAAAATGAATTTTGTTTTATCTACATTTTATCCTATGAACTGACATTTATTGCCATCAGTTTAATTTTAGGATGTATTAATGATTTACTGTTTGTGTTTCTGTTCTGTTGTGTTGTTTTTCTGTTTGTTTATAAAATAAGGTTAAAAAACAAACAACAAAAACCTAACACAACTCACAAATTTGTCAGATCCTTTCAAGAGAGTCAAGGGGAGCCAAAAAGTTTGCCTGTATTGGTTACTGTTAACTGTAAACTGTAAAATTTGAAATGTTTATTAGTACGATTTTTGGTGAGTACTTATTATTTATATATATTTGACTATTTTGTTAAAATAGTTTGGCAGCACCAAGTGGTTGCTTTGTAATTTAAAAAAAGTGCATAGCATCACCTGACCTCATAACTGTGAGGCTTCTTAATTAAGGAAGTGTGAAAGATGCTGGACTGGTAAAGTCTTCAACCACATGCACATTATGCTCTCTGTATTTTCTTTGGTTATCTCAATATGTTTGCTAAATTCTCTTATTCCTCACCTTTCTTGTTTATCTGAAAGGCCCATTTATTTCTGGGAACGTTTTTTTGTGGATTTTCTTTATTGATTTTCTTTGACGCAGCAGTCAATTAGCAAAAGTAGTTCGACCTTACCAAATTAAAGCACCAATTAATAGCTTTCATCTTTGCCACCTTGGGTCATCAAACTTTGAATATCTTTACTGAAATACCGCTGGGTCTGTGGGCAGCTCCTCACTTTAAGCATAGAGCTGCAATAATGTTTAAAGTCAATAAAATGTTGTTTTCTTTCAAATGCAATCGGTGGCAACTGTGTTTGCAAACAACTGCTTAGTTTAGCAGTTTTAGACACAAAGTAGTTTGCGTTGCCAGACAAGTCATTGCAGAGCTGTGTAAGGTAGCATACAGCAACAACTGATTTTTCTGTTATGTTCTTTTTCCATCAGCACAACAGTATAAAAGAAGTTTTGACCAAAATATTTTTGCCAGGATAACTTTTCAAAGTTTCCTCTTTTTTAATCCCTGAGAACAAGTGAACTGAAAATGAAATGTCTAGTGAAAAACATAATCCAGGATCTTTCATCTAAGTTCCCTTTTCTTCTGTTTTTTATGAAATCAAGTTAAAATTATATTTATTTTTAAGACATGATGCAGGCAAACAGAGAACTGGGTCTCCACCCATGGAGGAATGTTGCCTTTTTAGCAGAAATCTTTCTTGTCATTGTATCTCTATGAGAGGATGTATTTTGAAAAAAAAAGAAAAAAGCTTCAGTGCCCAAACCTAAAAATAATACATTTGAAAAAAAAAATGAGGACCACACAAACACAAACTCCAGTCTCCTGGGTGAAAACAAAAGTAGTTAGCACATTCAACCATCACTTCCTTTTCTGCATGTACTTAATAGCTTTACACTATGCCACTTCATTGCTCAAAGGCTACTGAAGCCCTGTAGAAAGCCTTTCCCGACAAAGATACATTTTGCTTTTCTGTGACCATTACATGTATTGGTATCAGTAAGCAAATAATAGAAAAGGAAAAGAGCTTCTGTATCTGCTCACATTTAAAAAAAATCAGTGAGAACCAGTCATGCTTTTATTTGAATATCCAGAATATACTATTTTGTCTATATGAACAAATCAATTAAGAAACTTATTTTGTACCAAAGTAGGACTACTTATAGATTACAGAAAAATTAGTTAAGTAGTTAACAGTGAGTGGGCTGGTTTTATTTTAATCTTTGTGCCATTTTCAATTTAAAAAATTTGTATATTTTTATTTGTTTTGAATAAAATATTATTATTATTATAGTTTGGCTTTAGAAATTGATAAGGTTTTCTAATATAGCAATTAAAGTACCAGAATATAGATTTTAGTTTTTAGTTTAATGTTTGGGCCAGTTAAAAAAATTCTGACTGTGGCTCACAATTTTAAAAGTCTTTTAACTAAAGATAATTTATCAAGGATTTTATCGTGAAACAACATTCAGGTTGTTCCATTACAGTTACCAACAACCTAGATAATTTTAGTATTCAACCAGTTAAAATTCTTAATCCGTCTCAAATTGATGGATCAGTTTTATTTATTGAAATAAGCATACGCGTACTACATACAAAGAAGGGGTAGATAATTATTTTCCATGCTTTTCATAATGTTTATACTATCATCTGTAGTTGTCTCTCTTTATCCCCCTTTTTCTTGTTTTTTTTTTTTTAAATTTCACTTGCTATTATGGAACACTTCATCTCTATTTCTTTCTCTTCAGATCAACTCTGTTGCATTGGAACGTCAGCTCTTCCAGGGGCCCTATCCTTATCATATTGCTATAGTTCATGAGTTCAGCAACCCTCCAAATATACGTAATAAGGTTCGCATTCGCAGCTGGATGGACACCATAGCCAACATCAGCCAGTGAGTAGTACCTCTGCATAACTCTGATAAGCAAGAAAATAGTCCACCCTAGAGTCTGGCTAGTTTAAATGTTGTCCAAACTATGCTAAAATGACTGCTGTTTGATATCTCTGCTTCCTCAGTCTCATTGACGCATTTATTTCCAGAAAATACATTTTGTGGACCAGTTTTCTTAAAGACAGCTTTAAACAGAAATGATGGTAGGTAGTGTGTTATTAAAATGGTGACAGTAGCTGCGGTCATGGTTAGAAAATGGCAAAATGGATCATTTTCTCAGATAATGTGCCTGAACTTACAAAGACCAAAAAAGTTTTTAAGGTAATTTTTGCCTCTTTATGATGCAAACAAACAGAAGGGACTAAAAGCAGAACTGTTGACACATACAATTAAATTTTTTTATTTTAAGTAAAAGAGTTACGTAATTAAAAAGTATAATTTAAATAAAAAACTTTTGTTCGTAAAACCAAACAATTAGTTTGCAGATGAGCTGATGCTTATGGACGGACTTCACACTGAAACATGAAGAACACACTTCTATTGGCCAGTCCTAATCAGAGTGAAAGCTTTACACAAGGCCTGTGGCCTTTTCGTGCTTATAGAACCTACAGCTTCTAACAGTTTGACTTAGCACAACACTTAGTGCAAGTCACCATTGGTTTAATGGAATAGAAAAACAGAAAATGGGCCAGAATTCACTACTTCTGCCACAAAGTCAAAAAACTGTTGCCTTTCTCAGCCACCCTTGGACGCTGTGACTGCTGGGTAATATGGTCTTCCCCTCTTGGCTCCACCTTCAGCCTCTCAGGTGTCCACCAGATGGGGTTAGACCCACCTATGGCTATACTGGATCACTTCACATTCACGAACATACTCTCACTAATGACAAACAAAAAGCTTATTTTGGCTCCTAAATGCCAGCCCCTAATTGTGTTTGTTGAGGCAAAGACAATTGCCTCTGGCATCAGGTTTGGCCTCAAAGACTCTTCCCAGTATCCATGAACTGCGAGGGGCGGTGTTGTCTGCTACTAGGACAATGTCACCTGGAATGAAGTTTTTTCTAGTCTTTAACCACTTCTGTCTTTCTTGTCGGAGAAGGAGGTATTCCAACAGCCATCTCTTCCAGAATAGCTCAGCAATGTTGTGTAGGATTAGGGGATGTCAACATCTAATCCTACACAACAGATCTGGACCTGTCTCCAATGTCTTCTGTGGTACAGATCAGACCTTGAAAAGACTCCAGGGGGCAGAAGTGGTTTAGTTCTGAGCAGAAGGATATGACTGGGAGTGCTTCTAGATCTTGTGGGTCATCAGATATCTTTGTAATTGGCCAGCTGTTAAGAATTGCCTCAACTTCACAGAAAACAGTGGTTAAGCCTTCATTGTCGAATTTTTGCTGCTTTAAGACTGAACACAAGAAGTGGCTTACCATTCTGATGAGACATTCCCAGAACCCACCATGGTGAGAGGCAGTGGGGGATTGAAGCTCCACTGAACTCCTTCCTTCATCAGCTTTGTGCCAACATATCTCCACTGAGACACTTGTGTGGATACTCTAATCCTAGACGTCCTATTGGCAACATAGGTGTTGAAATGAGTGTGGTCATTTGAGATATTCTTTAAGACAGATGTACTGTCAGACCAAAACATTGATTCCTCTGTTGGTGGTGGTAGTTCTGTTTTGAGCATTCTGTCCACTTTGACTGACAAAGCTGTTGCAGCTAACTCCAGCCTCGGGATGGTCTGCCGCTTTAACGGAGCTACTCTTGCCTTGCCCATCAAGAATGCTATATGGGCCTTTCCTTCTACATTTGTCATTCTGAGGTAGCTGGCTGTTCCATTGCCTAGCTCACTAGCATCAGAGAAATGATGGATCTGGCTGTGCACCAACTCACCAAATTCCTTTGGCTTGAAACAGCGTGGAACTTCAAAGTCTGTGAGCTGGGATAGACTGCAGGTCCACCTTGTCCACTGCTCTAATAGAGAGTGGGGAATGGTCTCGTCCCATCCAGTGTTCTGTCGGCACAGTTCCTGTAACAACAGTTTAGCTGACAATACAAGTGGACACAGAAAGCCTATGGGGTCATATATAGAGCTTACCACTGACAGGATGCCCCTTCTGGTATGTGCATGGTCCCTAATGGTGATGTTAAACCTGAAGGAGTCACTTTGCACACACCATTGGAGACCTAAGGCTCGCTCCATAGGCAGTTGATCCTTGCTTAAGTCCAACTCCTTCACCTCCTTAGCTCTGTCTTCTGGTGGGACAGCAGCAAGGACAGCTCTGCTGTTGCTTATCCACTTTGATAAATGGAATCCTCCTTTGCAACAGACTGCTGTGAGGTGTGAGATCAGCTGCACTGCTTCCTGTTCTGTGGCAACAGATTTTAAACAATCATCCACATAAAAGTTTTCCCTGATTGTGCTTGTTACCTCAGGAGGGAAGTTGCTTGCGTTGTCCTGTGCAGTTTTTCTCAGGGCAAAGTTGGCAACGCTGGGTGAGGAGACAGCTCCAAATAAGTGAACAGTCATGCGAAATTCTTTAAGAGCATTATCCACATTTCCTTGTGGCCACCATAAGAACCGCAAGAAATCTGTATCACTTTCTGTTACCTTGACCTGATGGAACATGGCCTGAATGTCTGCCATCACTGCTATTGGCTCCTGTCGGAAACGTGTTAGCACTCCTACCAGTGTGTTTGTCAAGTTTGGGCCTTGGAGTAGTTCAGAGTTAAGGGATGTTCCTTGGAATGACGCACCACAATCAAACACCACTCTGATGGTCTTCTTTTTTGGGTGATATACCCCATGATGAGGTATATACCAAACTTTCCCATCATTTCTGTTTACCTGTCCAGGTGGAACAATTTCAGCATAGCCCTTGTGAATGACATCATCAAGGAACTCTGCATACTCTGTTTGATAGTGTGGATCTCTTTTGAACTTCCTTTTCAGATTCCAAAGGCGTTGTTCTGCAATCACACGGTTGTTAGGCATTGTGATATTATCAGCTTTGAAAGGTAAGTTAATGCAGTAGTGACCCTCTTTGACTTTAACTGATTCACTTGCGATGTTGAGAAACTTTTTGTCATCCACTGACATTTCACACTTCTCATCATAAACTTTCTCATTAAAATCAGTGTTGTATTGACTCACCAGAAGTTTTTGCAGGTCAACCAGGGAGATCCTATTGACAGTCACTGTGGCCTTGTCCACACCTTTACTGCTTCCTCCCAACGGGCCATTGATCACCCATCCTATCAGGGTTCTTACAGCGAAGGGCCCATTTGCTTGTGAGTTGATCACCTGCCAGGGTTCCATCACATTTGCTGCATTCATGCCAATGAGCAGATCAATATCAGAGTCTATTTGTGGTAACTTAACTTCCCAGAGATAAGGCCAATCCTTTAAATCCTCCTGTGTTGGGATGTTGTCCTTTGTCACCGGCATGCACCTTTGAGTGTAAACTTCAGGTAAGGGAATGAAGTTGTTGCCTTTCAGTTCACTCACTTCAAGTCCTGACAACAATGTGCTCCTTACAGGCTTTTCCTGTGACATTGTTTTCAGCAGTACAGTTGTTGGTTTTCCTCCTATGTTCAACTCCTGTGCCAGCCTTTCCGTGCAGAATGTTGCTGAACTGCCCGGATCGAGAAGAGCATAAGTTTCAATAATCTTGTTGCCTTTAACAGACTTCACTTGAACAGGTAAGATTGACAATGCACAGTCAGAGTTCCCAGCCCCATTATATCCACAAACATTGGATGACACCTCTTTGATGCTCTGTGGTGACTCTGACGACCTGGAGGCCTCACCTTTGACCTGAAAGTTGATATGCAGCACACTGGGATGCATTCGGTTGCAGATGTTGCATGACAGCCGTCCTTTGCAGTCTTTGCTTATGTGTCCTTTACACAAACAACCAAAGCAGAGTCCCTTTTCCTTTAAAAAGTTTAACTTTTCCCTGTGTGTTCTCTTTTGGAAGTCAGAGCAGTGCTTCAGGCTATGAACACCATTACAGCAGGGGCATGGAGGCTTGACGTCACTGTTCATGTTTGAAGATGCTGGACTGCTAAGTGTTGCTACATTAGTTGCATAGTTAAGCTTGGGTCTAAAAATTGACTTTTTTGTAATGGGCCTTTTACTTCTACTTGCAGCTGTAACAACTGTCTCTTTTATATCTCCAAATATTGGGTTAGACCATATCTGTGCCTGCTTCTCAATGAACTGTACAAGATCTGCAAACATTATCTTGCTGTTGCCCTCCAGTTTCTCTTGTGCTCTAGTCCGCCATTTATCTCTCAGCTTAAAGGGTAATTTCATGACAATAGCTTTCAATGTAGAGGCAACATTCAGTTCGTTCATGTAATCCATCTTTGCCATGGCATTACAACATGCTTTCAGATACAGAGCATACTCACTCAAAGCATTTGGGTCTTCAGCCTTTATAGCAGGCCAGCTAAGAGCCTTTTCAATGTAAGCCGTGGAAATTTTATACTCATTGCCATAATGTTCATGCAACAAGCGTTTGGCTCTGAGATAACCCTGATCTCCATCCATGTGCTGACAACTTCTTACTAAGTCTCTAGCTTGGCCTTTTGTATACTGCTCAAGGTAAAACAATCTGTCTTGTCCATTATATGTTTTCATCTCAATATTGTGTTCAAAGGAAGCCATAAATGACCTAAACTGTAGGATGTCCCCATCAAAGAGAGTTACACTTTTAGGTGGCAATGTAGACAGTTGCTGCTGTTTGAGAAGCATAGAAGTGATTTCATTTTGTCTATTCAGAATGGCAATCAAATCGCTGGAATCTACATGTGACTGTAGTGACCTATGCTGTTCTTGTCCCTGGTCTGACAACATAGCACCTGCCAGGTCTGCATGAGAATTTGCAACAACATTGTCAGCTAATTGTTTGTATTGTGTACTGAGCTCAGAGTGATCAAGGTATTTTTCAAGAACAGGTAGCAAAACAGCTTTACCTTTCTGGGATGCATACTCCTCCTGTGTAGACTGTGATCTTTGTGCTGCACGTGCAGCCTTATGATTGTCTTGTAACAGCCACTGCTTTGTGTGGTCACCCTGAAGACCCCCTTGACTCCTATGTGCTTGAAACAAGGGCATGGGTAAGTGCTGCGCCATTTCCTTGGGACGCACAATTCTTTCTTCAAGCATGTTGGCTGTGTAAGCCACTGGCTGCAATGTATCCATGTCAGCGAGTTCCAAGTTCCTCTCCAGGTATGCATTCATGCCATCTGGGGTAGAAGCCACATGCTCCTCAGCACCAACCAGCACTGCAAGCTTAGCATTTGCAGCAGACAGTTCAGCTTCAAAGTCCAAAGTTTCCTTTTGTCGTCTTATTTCTTCTCTCTCTTTAGCTAGACGCTCTTCCTTTTCTTCTAGAGCATGCCTTTCTTTCATAGAAGCAGCCTTGGCTAAAAGTGCTGCCTTCTCGGCCTGTGCCACCAAACAAGCTGAACTTGCTCTTGAACTTTTAGATCCACGACTTACAAAGGAGATACTGTCTTTAGGGCCAATTTCATCATCCTTCTCAGGTGGAGATGTACCTGGACATGATTGAATCCACCTATAAACTTTGCTCATAAACTCATCAATATTACTTTTCTTTGGCTCATACCATTGTTCTATGTCCTGAACACATTCATCCTTTGTCAGAAGCTCTTGATATTGTTTGCACAGTTCATTAAGCCCCTCTACTGTCTCTTCGTACTTTTGAAAGCTTTCCTTTACAGTCTCCAGATTTGCTGGATCAGCCATGAGTTCAGTCATCTTATTCATTTTTCGTGTCAGAGTAGCAGCTTTATTCTTTCTAGCATTTTTTAACTCTTTTTTCTTCTTTTCTAACTCAAACATTTCTTCTTTCCTTTCAGGATCAACAGAATCAGTAGCATTGGCCTCCATGTTGGAAACTGAAGCTCTTTGTTCAACTCAACAACTAAAAGTCCTTTTTCTTTCAAAAATATAACTCAATATTCATTAAGTCTGTTTCTTCTTAAGACATTCAGCAAAACTCAGTTCAAAACTTCTTCATAAACATACCGATTAATCTGAATTGTCTTGGCTTCACTTTAGGCCTTCATCCAAAGCTCCATTTTGTTCCTTTCATCCATCCAAGGCAGTTTTTTGACTAATTGTAAGCGCAATTCCAGTTGACCTTTTGTTTCTTTTGTTTTCCTTTGATGGCTGTGTTGGTTCCCAGTTTTGACACGTGTAAATAAAAAGATGAGGAGATGAAGCTGTTGCAGTCGGTCCCTATGACTCTTTATTATAGAAACTTGTTTTACAGATAACTTAGGAAGAAAAAACAACAAAAATAAACCAGTAATAGTATGAAGATCACACACGGTCAAAACTGGGAACCAACACAGCCATCAAAGGAAAACAAAAGAAACAAAAGTTCAAATGGAATTGCGCTTACACTTACTCTCAACATTAAAAAAAGAAAATCAAACATTCCATTGAATGTAGATACAAGGAGATTTTATTTAACATTTTTGTGTACAAACATAGGCTGCAAATGCCTTCCAAACATGTTTGCCCTCAGGATACAGTATTCCTTTTTACAGTTCTACAAGCAGAACATTGAATATTGAACAGGAACAAGAGTCAAAAAATTGAGGAAGGTAAAAAGAGAAAGTGTTTGTGGTTGGTCAGCAAGTCTCATCCTCAGCTTTACATTACGTGATAAACTAGTTGAATTTAATGCCAGCTTGAAAGTCATAGAAGTAGCGGCAGAGGGTCATTTAAAGTATTTAACTACAGTAAGAAAAAAGACTGATAATTACCAGAGTAATGTACAATAAATGAAAGAGATTTGTAGCTTTTATGTAGAGCAATATGTTCCATATCTTCAGGCATTTTGCAGAAAAATTAAACCTTTTTTGCTGTATTTACTTTTTCATGTACATAACTAAGGGACTGAGGTTATGGAGGGTACATGCAGTTACACTGACAATCAACAGACCAAAACAATGGAGATTTTAGAGAAATACATGACTCTTGTCTCCTCTACCACATACTGACAGCTTGGCTTTTCAAAGAGACTAGAGGCGGTCCAGCTCTATCCTTAGTAATCATAAGTCAGTGGACGCCACAATAAATAAAATGGAAACCAAATAATGTACTCTAGTATAATACATATTATACAACTCCATGAAAAAGCAACAGATGTTTGAGTTATGTAACTTCCAAAATCTACCTTTGTCATTTGACAAGAACCTGCACCTGCTAATTACTTATCTTCAGATAGCTAAACAATCACAGTGGCCAGTCTGTTGTACAACACAAGGAACTACAGAGATGAGCCAACGATGCAGGCGTAGGAGGTTAAAAGACAGTTTGCAGTTGAACACAGTGGTTGTGATTCTAGGACATAGTAGTGACAAACAGTTGGACCTTTAACAAGATGTTCAATTAACAATAGTGGATAAACATTTTCCTTAATAACAAAAAAAAAGGAAAAGAAACAAAACACACCAAACAAAGACCATTTTTCTAACATTAATTAAACTTTAGATGATATTATATCATAAATAAATAGCTCCAGTTGACCCTCTTAGACCAAAAAGGGGCAAAGCATAAATAAATAAGAATAAAAGGCATTAAAGGAGCTAAAATGTTAAGAGCTACAACAAGCACATGGGCAAGAAATTCTGTCCTTTGCCCCATTAAGACTGACTTCCAAACTTTAATTTACAGCATCACAGTCAGATGAAGGTGACAGGTAGAAGGGGCATGTACGGTATGAGCTAAGACCACGCTTAACTTTAAGGTCCTGTCTTAGTCTTTAAGAGATAAAGGTATGTGGACGTCCTCAGCAAAGGCAACAGCGGACTTAACGTTTCCACTGTCAGTGTGTGGAGTACCACAGGCGCTAAACAGAAAAAGTGTCGAGGCACGATAGGATAGAGTAGTAGGCAATCAGGACTTTTTTATAAAGGTGACAGATAAATGAATGAATGAATGGATAGTGTATTCATTCTCTGTCTAACATCCTAAAACGTAGGTGATGAAAAATCATGTGCATGCTACATTATGTAAATTAGTAGAAGTACAACTAAAAAATAAGAAGGAAATCTTGAAATTGTTATTGATGTGATAAACAAAATAACAGAGTTTTATCTATGATATTATGTGCAAAGTAATTGTAGATGCCCTTACACGGAGAGAGTTGATATGTAACAAAAAGGAAACACTTCTCTTGATTTTTAAATTTCCAAGACATTTATAACTTAAAATTTTGCTATAAGTAATATTTAGTTATATATGCCCTCCTGTCTAATTTTTAACGTGGACACAACCACACACAAGCCCTTAACACATCCAACAAATTGCTCAAATGGTTAGAGTTTTATGGCTAAGATATGAGTGGGAAACCAACCATGATATTTACCCTTGAAGGGTAGGTTCCGGTTTTAAGGTCTGTCTTTGAACAATAGTCAGTTTTTTTCTGTAATCAATTGTCCAGTTCATACTAGCCGTAAAAAACATTTTATTATGCTTAAAATTTAACTAGTGGAGAAAAAAATCCACAATCCAGATTCTCTGTAATGTATGCAGAAGTTTATCTGAGTTCATTCTTCTTGTTTCCTTTTTTTTGTGTGCTGAGCTGCGAAGAGAAGCTGAAACCAAATGAGGGAATTTGGTCCTTAAACTGTTAAAAGTTTGGAGGAGAATCACCAAACTTGACCTAATGAACCCAAACCGCTGGAGACTCATATTAACTTCAGATGCAATTTAGACTTTTGCACAGAAAGAGACAAAAAAAACTGTATTAAAAGTGCATTAGCAAGAGCTCTTTTGACTGCAATGTGGGGAATTATTACAAGCAAAATACTTTTCATCACTCATTATGGGGCCTGTTTCAAGAAGGACTTGAAAATTTTGAACCAAAAGTTTGAATTTCCTTAACAATTACATGCTGAAACAATGGAAACCAGATGCCCTATGAGTTACCAACATCCCAAACTCTATAATGCAATTTTGTGAACAAGACAGCAATAACAACAACCAGAAGGGGAAAAAATATTAATAAACATGCCTGCATGTAAAATCAAATACACAGAAATTAAAAGAGAAATATGTCATTAAAGTATGAACAAATATCTGAGGAGCTTTTCTTTAAACTGGTCATGAAGTTGGACACCCTCATGCCTAATGGGATGAAGAACAGCTAAAGGGACAGAGAACTTTCAGGACATTTTGCCATATGCATGAGATAAATAAAGATGTCAGAAGAACATGAAACAAAATAATATTCCTTCATTAAAACCAACAAATATGCTATGATGGACACACGCGCTGAGTGCTCAGGTCACTTAAATTGTAATACAGTAGTTCTAACATTGCATGAGTGCACTTCTGCAGCCACAGATTACATGTTACAAAAAGAGACAATGTCATTTAGTTATGAATGTGTGTATGTGTGTGTGTGCTGTATTATGACATTGCATAATGTCTACGCTAGACAGGCGATGGTCTCTTGATGTGAGACGTTCTGCTGAGGAACACCCAGCAGTTAAAGAGCTCGTGCCTTTTTCCACAGCAGCATACAGTCGGTAACTACAATGTGTGTGTTACTTTCATTATAATATCTAAATGAATAATAACTGATAGGCTGGACAGAACAGCAAAGTAGTTTCTATAAGAACAAGGCTAAATCCTGCCTACTTACTGCAAGACTTGAAGTCAATGCTAAGACCTACCACTTTCTTAACCAAACAGAGAAAAGTTCACATAGAAAAACAGACTGATTTCTCCTCCCAGGCCCCCCAAAATAAATTACAATAATAGCAACAATGATTATACTGTTAAACTAAAAGAAAAAAAAATACAACTTTAAGATTATGTACACACTGTATCTGTAAATACAACTGCTTCCTTTTTTTCTAGAAACAAACAACTTATTAATTTGGCAAGAAGTCCTGGGTTACAATAAGAAGGACATGTCATCTGCAAAGATATGAACACTGACAGTTCCTATGTTAGAAAATATATTGCTTCCTGGATATTTGAGCTGAAGACTACCTTGAGACACAAACAACACAAAGAGAGGAAATTTGCTTTCTGAAGTTGAAAAACCGCAGGCAGTCAGATTGCGGTGTTTTCCTAGTGATCGCGTTTCTGCTTTGTTTTCCTACAGTCCCTCTTTCAGCCGCAGCGTTTGTCTCAGACTCCAGCTAGGGTTTGTTTACGTTGTAAACACTTTAACGCACATGTGTTGGCATGGTGGCAGCTCTGGATGTTCATTTTTAACTCCCACACACAGCACTTATGTCTCCTCTCATCTTCTTAGAAACAGTGTGCTGAGACTTTGTAAGACATGGTTAGAAATTTCAGGACATTAATTGTGAGATGGATAAATGTATGTATGTTGCAGTCTTGAGCTCATGATTGTCCAAAATAAACACAGAAAGAGAAAAATGCCCAAACACAAAGGTACATGGAAATTCTGATTTGTGGGTAAACTAATTCAAGAATCAAGAAAGACATATTTTGCTTTTTTATGGACTGAGTTTAACAGTTTCTTGACTTATGAACCACAACTGGATGTTAGATGTACCCACAATTTCTAAGAAGGTACAGCGAACACACTAAATATCAGGTATTGAATGACAAGGAGCTCACATCCTTACAGTTTCAGAGGCCCAATGGCGCCCTCTTGTGTTTGAGGGAGGCAGGCATTTCCAGAGACAATCCTTTCCAGGAATCTGCTCAGTGAATTCAAAAAACACGCCACACAGGCTAACTTTGAGCCATGGTCCATCCTCTTTTACACTCCTAAATGGTTCCAAGTCTCAAATGGACAGTCAGTGTTAGCTCTATACTTCAGTGGAGAAAAGGATGCTCTGTCGTTTACTGTCTGGGGTGGGGATCGTCTCCAGCTGCAGGAAATACAGCAACACCTGGACCTTCATGGACAGACGAATTTAAAAAACAAAAATTAGGTTTTTGTTGTTCAAGCAGAACATTTTTATACAAAGAAGTCATCCAAAAGTCAAAGATAAAATTACCTGTGCCATAACTTCCAGGGACCAGCTGTCCCCCATGCTGATAGGTTGGGTGGGGTTGGCGGGAATCTTGCTGTCCTTCTCAGAAGGTCTCAGCAAGGTCGGTCCAAACACCGTTGCCAGGTTGTGGAGAGACATCTTGTTGATACTTTCCTTTTCTGCAACCCTGAGGAGAGGAAGACAGACGAGTCTGTTAGTGGCACAGATTACAGAATCACATAAAAAACAAAAAAACAAACAAATGTATAATAGAACTTGTGTCTGCAAAAAATTGTAATGGAAAGTTTTTAATATTTTCAGAATTTTTAAGTCTAAATAATACATCCATTTGTCAAAAAATAATCAAAACAATCATTTGACTTTTTATTTATTCTTCCCAACAAATTTCCTTATAATTGCAGTAAGTAAAAAGTACATTAAATACAAAGTTGAAGTAATTTCCTCCCCATTTCCTGTCAACTGTATTTTTAAAGTTCAAATTTTCTTGATCATAAAGGCAAGCTATAACCTTGCATCAACAAGACACTCATGCAATGATTTTAATGAGCTGTATCTTCATTGTAAGTGCTCACAAAATATTCAAGCCTCATGCTTTTCAAAAGCACCATAGTGACCGAAAGACATTTGTTGTTGCAGGCGAATAAAACACTAAGTGAATATTGCACACAAGAGATCTCAAGAATATCAGGCTACATCAAAAAAAAAGATATGAGCTGCAATTATCTAAATTGCAAATTTTCAATGTTTGTTATCCTTTAACACAAAATGATGAATATGCTTGTGTGTGTGTGTGTGTGTGTGTATATCTTGTACATTTGTGGCTTCTGTGCATGTATCTGCGTGAGTTTAATGTGAACATCTGTGTCTACATGTTATGCAAGCGGGTGTGTGTTTATTTGTTCCTACCTCTTCAGATGATCCAACAGGAAAAGGAATGTAACCAGGTTGGGTTCAGGCAGTGACAACAGTAAGTTCAACATACAGCTCTCTTTGGCAACACTATCAGACAAGGCTGCACAGAAACAAAGGAACTGAGTTATTACATATCCTGCAAATAAAAGATTTTGTCTCTGAATTATTGATAATTAGAAGTTGAAACAACAGCTCTTATAGTTAGCTTAATTTCATTGAAGATTAATTCACTTGTAATTAGCTTTGTTGTACAGTGACTTACTGATGCCGCCTGCAAAATTGGGGTAAAGCTCATCAGTGAAGAGTGGCTCTGGCAGCTCTCTGAAGTACAGCTTCAAGGTCCCAGCGATGGCATTGACGTCCATCTCGCTCATCATCACTGACACATCTTTATGATCTGCAGGGGAGCGACAACGACAACATGAAGACAGGAACTTCGCAATGACAAAGGAGGATGAGGAGTCTGGGGAAACACCCTGGCAAAAGCAACAGTCACCATGCGTCTTCTTCTGATCAGAGTTACAATAAAATAAACACACTCCACACAAGATACATTCCCAATTGGGACACACAATTCAAATGCAAAGTCACAGGGTATTAGTTTATGATTATGGTTATTTGTTTCACATCAGAGAAAATGAACAGAGCTACAATAATGATCACCTGATCAACAGAAATACAAAGACAAGAAAGAGGGTTTGCTTCAGGTGACGGTCAACAAATCCTCTCAGCCTTCTTTCCTAGAAAAGCATGGCAGTAACGGTATTTTAAACATGATAAGACATTCAAAGACAAGCTATGTTTTTGGCAGATACATTAACTTTTACTTATTCATGTTTACAAGTGACATTAGTACACATGAATTTAAACAACTTAAATAAAAAAAAGACACAAAGCAAGGCTATACTCACTGGTGTCAAAGGCGGTCTTCAAGGCCTGAATGTCAGTGGCCACCCCTGATACTCGGTAGATGCCCACCTCCTCCATTCCCCTCCTCTCAATCTCCTCTAGGCACTGCCGAACAATGTAGGGCACCTTGGAGCGCTCTCGCCTGGGTGAAGACACACATTAAGGGTCTCCTCAGTTCATGTTGAGTATAACACTAACCAGCATCAACACTGAATGCATGTTGTGTTTACTGAGACAAAAGGACAAATAAACAAGGCTAAAAGCTGTGTTGTTTTAATCACTGGAAGGGCTAGTGATGCCTCTCTGCTTTTGTTTATGTTGAAGTGTTTTATCTGCAGCACTAATTGTTTTTTGCTGGTAATTCTGGTTTGCCCACTTGTTATCTTTAATCCTCATTAATGTCACTCATCAGCAACAACACTGGCCTCAAACAGACAACACAATGATGCTTCTAATTCATGCTGTCTCTCCCTTTTGCTCCTAACTACCTCCTTCAATCTTCCTAAACCCTGTATGGGGATAATTGTTCTCAATAAAGAAATATCAAAGTGTAGAGTCTCTGCAAGTTTATATTCATTATAAAGCAAAGCAATGGAAACCAAGGGCTGCTTGGAAAGAAGCTAACGGAAACCAAACCTTATGATTGCTTTATTAAAATGAGAAATAATGTAAAAAATGTGGGATGTGTGAAACATAATGATTAGCACATGCATGAAAGAAAAGATGGCCAAGAATCCAGCCCTGAGGAACATCACCAAGGAGTACAAATGTATGCTCGATGCCTGTTAGACAGTAACCAGATGGTTACTGTATGGCTAGGTGGCTTCTGTGTGTTAAAATGTCCACTCACTTGGTCACTGTGGAGATCTTGACTCCAAACACACCCATGGGTTTCCGTGAGGGCATCCTCTTCAGGCTGAACTCTCGGCTGGTAAACTTCATGGAAAGTTTCACTTCGATCTGAAACAGGAAAGAGGGACTTAATGTTAGAACATGTTTTCAGAGCAAGATGCCTGAAATCCATCTGCATTAGCTTTCCATGATCTTGAGGAAATCCTGCCATGTTGAAACCAGATGTAGACTTCACACAGAAATCAGCTACTGAACAACATCCTGCAAAAACTGTCTGTAACATTCCTTACTTCTGTATGTTTAATATAAGATTGTATTGGAGCTACACGACTGTGACACTTATGAGTATTTTGAGACAACAATTAACTGTATAAGAATGAGGGGAACTATGATGAAAAGTCATCTACTCACCCCATTCATGGGAATAACTGTTCTCTGCCAGTCTTTGCCTTGGAGAGTCTGGGGATCAAGCTGTTTGGACAACAAGGACAACACATATCAGCATAATATTCTACTGACATGTAGGTATTACATGTTATCATATAACATTTGAACCGAAGAGATTTTTCACTGATCCAACATCAAGTTGCCCCTTTAAGAAAATCATTAGTAATCTGTTTTTGAAATAAAACTTGCCGATTTCAAGCATTTACTCAAGTACTGTACTTAAGTACAATTATTACATGAATATTTTGCATTCCTGGTGCTTTCTAACTTACTTACATAAACATCTGTGCCTGTCTGCGATTGTTTTCTTTTACATTTATGATCTCTATGAGTTGTTATCAGTTCTACCAAAGAGACATTCCCTCTCTAAACTTCTCATAAAGCTTAATTTTAATCATTAAAAACAGAGATAAGAAAAAAAGCCCATAAAATAGAAAGAGATTTGTGGTGTAGATTTTTTTTTGCTGTCCTGCTCCATTAATCATCGCATGACCCCTCAGATGTATCTTGTGACCCTTCAGAGGGGCCTACAGGGAACCAGCAGACAGCTTTATAACTGTAAATAATATAGCTAAAATCAGCTCCTCCTCACAACTATGTGCTGTATAATGCTGCTTATGTATTGAGGCTTCAGTATGAAAAAAGTAATGTTGGACATATCACAGAGGACATTCTAAATAAGACCAACTACTTTTACTTGATACTTAATAATGCTTCACATAACATTTTAACACCAGATACAGGAGAAATCCTCAAAACTGTGTGGTTGTGGTGCTAAAATGTTACATATTTTACCTTTAAGTACATCAACATATAATATTTCTGTACCTTAACATTGGTGGAATTTTGGAATGCAAAACTTTTAATTGTAATGGATTTTTTATACATTGTTGCTTTAGTAGGTTACTTTTACCTAAAAGATTTTAATACTTGCACTATCGCCCAATTATGCTTTTGTTGGCAGGAAATGGAAAAAAAGCTACAATTAAGTTACGTACTATACAATCTTGCAATTTTCTCTTGAAACCCTGCATTACAGCTACATGCATTTTGAATGTTTATTTGCTTTGTTAAAGGAAAGTTATGTTGACATACCTTTGTCCAGAATATGTATAAGTAGTAATGTAAACACAGTGGTGCATTTAGGTATAATTGCATCAACATTACAAATCTTCCCTCTATCATAATGGAATGTTTTTAAAGGTGGTTGTTGTTATGTTACATCTCTTTGCTATTTTTTTATAAATATGATACACAAATTTGTTCAAAGACACTAAATTAAAACCTAAACATGAACAAACACACTCAGATCAGAAGACACATGCCATCTGGGGCAATAAAACCTGGGTACACACACACATCTGACAAACACACACTATACTGTATGTTGTATGTTTACCTAGGATAAGGCCCATCTGGTTGCGTGCAAAGCGAGATCATGTTTCTCATAACTGAATCTTTTACTGCTGAGAGTGCTCTTTGGTTTGAGCCATTAATCTACAAAGAATTATGTTCCACTCAAAAACGGCAAAGCCATAAGAGCTGCTTTTGCTTCCTGATAAAATGTTTAGAAGCTCAAGTTTTTGGGCAACAAATAGATTTTATCTCCCACAGCATTAAGTGGTCAAAAGTCTAGTAAGTCCTTCTCTTTTTAACAAGTGTTTGACAGCAACAAGGTTCTCAGGTCAGCTTGTGTTTTAGGGGCTGATACATGCATATTCTTGCATTTCAGACTTGTGCAGGTATTTAAAAAAAACCTTAACACGTGTTGGCAACAATGCCACTTGCCAACAAGAATGAGCTACCTTCTATAAGCCTCATTCCCTCCCCGGATATTTGTTCTACTACTGAGACTGTTAACAACTCTCCAACAGATCTGATTTGCAAAACTTAACTGAAATAAATGCTGGACAGAAGTCAACAGTATAAGCTGAAACAGTATAGAAACACTTCATAAAAAGATGACAGAAGAAAACATTTTTACAGACAGGAGTGACAGTTTCTTGCCCTGGATTAATAAAAACCCTCCTTGGTGACTTTCTCACTGCCCTGGCTGGTTTGTTTTGAATGACATCATCTGTCAAAAAGTGATCAAGTCACAGGATTAGCAGAGGAGCCACTAGGTGGAGCATTGAGACTGTAATTCATAGACAGTTTGGCTTGTAACAGCAACAAAGAGACTTGTTCTAGTGTCCATTGCTGCTGCATTTTGAACAAACTGTTCAGGACAAACTGCTTACATAAATACAGTATGCTCATGACACAGCATGAAGCTAATGATGCATCCTCTTTTTTTCCACATATAAAAGAATACAATCACTAGTTTTCTATAGTGCTCCTTTATTTTCTGTTTTTCTTGCTTTTGTTTATGAGTTTAATAGAGAAAAAAAACACAAAAAAGACATTACACATCTGTGTTTCTGTGTGGGGTGAGGTGAAACAATGGTCAGCGGTGTACAGTCTCACACACACATACATACACACACAACTGTCGTGCTGTGGATAAGAAGGACTCACGTTTAAAGACTAAATCTTTTCTGTATTTTTTAAGCTTTCTCTCTGTTGATGCACTGAGTGACGCCTGGCTTTATCTCACAGGCTGCTGTCGTCTGGGCAATTTTACAGACAGACCGAGCTCCTCACAGTATTGATGTTATTTCCAAATATGCACGATGCTGTTGTTCAAAAACCACCACAGAACGTGGACTGTGACTAATGTTTTAAACGGCAAAACCTGGCAGAACACTGACAGATCAATGGCATGAAAGAGGAAGCTTTGTGTCATTTTATCTAAAAGGCTGCACATTTTCTCACTGCACTGTAAATCTTAACCACACAGAGTGGCACACCACCACTTTTGGATATTCAAATGTCATGCTGACATGCACTAAACGG
The DNA here is from genome assembly GCA_029814665.1 of Acanthurus lineatus. Taxonomy (NCBI): domain Eukaryota; kingdom Metazoa; phylum Chordata; class Actinopteri; order Acanthuriformes; family Acanthuridae; genus Acanthurus; species Acanthurus lineatus. Next base: position 9,997,152 of record JAPZDV010000011.1, on the reverse strand, counting down.
TAATTTCCCTCCTCTCAACCAACCGGTCCCATCTGTTACATAAGAGGGTAATTAATTTTAATCAGCCAATTTTTACATCATTGCTCAGTTTAAAGCATTCATTGAGCAATATTATGTATTCATGCTTTGTGGCAGCGGTGGTGACATAACTGCCTATCAGCAATGAGTCGTGGTAGGTCTGCTGAAAGGGGGGGTGACGTCATGTCTTACCGGGATCTGTCCTTTCCCCATGATGCGGTCTGTGCTCTCTCCATCCTCTTTGTTCTGCTTGGTCTTGTTGTAACACTTCTCGTAGCAGAGCAGCCTCAGGGTCTGAGAGCCCTCCAGCTCAATCTCAAACTCCTTAGGGGTTGGGGGGGGGGGACACAAAATAGATGTAGGGAGATTATTTCCTTTGCATATATTAATGCAGAAAATTTTCAAAGATTTGACTTTGATTGAAAAAAACAGAGACAGGAATAACAATGAGGGTGACTAAGATAATGAGAAACAGAGAGAGTGTAAACACCAACAAATGAGCATTCATCCTACACTTTATTCCATACATCCGAACACAGCTGACCAACTTTCCTTGTAATTATGTGCAGACCTCTGCATATGGTTCACACATCATTTTGTGGCCCACTCAGTGTTGGTTCATTTAGCATTTGGACAGATGTGAGTCATCACCAGCAGCCCCTCATTAGCTGATATTATTTCCACTTTGCTGAGCGAAACCCTCTAAGAGTCTTTGGGTCCACAATGGAAAAAAAACAGTATCTCTACTTCTTTCTGTAGCGCTAACGCCCAGCTGTGTCATTAATGTATCCACGTTTGTGTATGTTTGCATGATTGCTTGCATGCATGTACTCAATGCAAATGTGTGTGTTTACGATATGTTTACAGGCTCTGCAGATGGCCCTGTGTGGGTTATGGTGGATATCTTTGCTCAGGGATGGACAGCTAACTGATTACAGGACCAGATGTCACATAAAGTACAACACAAAAATGTGTTTTGGGCATTGGAAAGAGGTAAACATACTTATAAGGCATAATTGATGATTCGCATGACTCTACATGTCTGTGCAGGTACCAGTTCCAACTTTTAGACTTTAAAAGGCTTTCAAGATGCAACACAGACATTACAAGATCATTTTTACTCATTTAAATATAATAACAAAACTCTCCAATGGAAAAAACTCTGCATGGACATTTTATTCCACCTGGGTGCAGACTGCATGCTTGTATTGTACCACATGCTCACCTCGTTCCATTTGGGTTCAGTTGTATATCGATACACTCTCGTCTTAGCTTTATTTGAAAAGAAGCCAAAAGAATCCACCTCCAATGTGCAGTAGAGATCTGATAGAAAGGAAAAAGAGTTCAAATGTTATTACATGCGGATGGCTACTAAACTCTGATTTGTAGATGCATCTTATTAGAAATTTTACTGGCTAAATGTCAGATGTTTTCTCCAGACAGCAAATTAGCATTGAGTCACAATCGGTTTGTCAGACTTAGATCTCCAGGCAAGTGTTACGTAAGTCAAATAATTTATACCAAACCAGCCGAAGACATGCATTATAAAAATGAAAATCCCAATGAATCAACTAGAAACTTGGAAATTTAACCTAAACTGAATGGAAGTCTGTGGGAAACTCATAATTCCAACAGTTTCCAGCAGTAAAAACTGTAAAACACTGTGTTCCACTTCCCCCTGGTCACATCGGCCTCATTTTGTCTAATTATCTGTGTTTTCTCTGTTGTTTGCATTGAGGCTAAAGGTGAGTGACTCACTCAAGCTCTGTTTGAGGCCGGAGGCAGAATGGACGATTACATTCAGGAACCCGTAGAGACCGGGGGATTCATCCTCTGGAAAAACAGTCAGCGAGGAGAGAGAGAGGCCAAAAAAAAAAAAAGACAGTGAGGAGGGGTTAGAAAAGCATGCAGATCTCTGTTTGTTTTGGAGCAGAATCAGACATGGAAGGAAGGTACAAAACAGCCCTGTGCTGCATAAAACATGTGGCTTCAAACTCTGTACTTTATATCCTCATTTTAATTATAATTATTAATTGTAGGTGAAAACATAACATCATATCTACACAAAGAGCACAAATGCCTCATAACTTTACTGTAGAGTTTTGGCTAAATCTAGTGTATGAAGATCAGTTGAAGCATTTTAGAGCAACTTTTAAATTGAAGATTAGCATCTTACCTTCTTTATTTATGCTAAGTGGAATGTGGTGGACAGTCTGCAGTTTAACGCAGGAGTTGGTTAACATTTGCAGCTCCACAGAAGTCAAGGAGGAAGTTTTAAAACCTAGAGGAAAGAGAATAAAAAGTTGACTAGATGCAATTTTGCACATGGTGTCTCATTCTCCATGACAGGCTACTAGAGTAGCAGTATCAAGAAGTGTGTTGGATGTTTTGTAAATGGGAAATAAAAATGTTCCAGTCTGGATTGAACATTGTCTGGCAAGACAGTTCAGGGACACTCACATTTCTTCTGCTGTTCCTTGATCATCTCCCTCCACTCTGCACGCTCATAGTCAGATGAGATCAGGAAACTGTAACTCTGAACACACACACACACAAAACCAGCTGTTATTTCATCACATATTAATCGAGCAGAGAGGCAGACTGAAAAATCATAAAAGGACACGTTATCTTTTGAAAATACAACCTAAAAGTTTAAATGCATTCTTGCACAGCTAATTTTAACAGATGTAAGATATCATGCAGCAACTGCTACACACTGATACAAGAATGTATGAGACAGATCAAGGAGAATTAATCTAAAAGAAGATCAGCTTGCTGGAAATGAAGTGGAGAATGACGAAAAGGCAGTAAAATGAGAAGGGCAGCTGAAACATGGAGGAGAGGAGCATAAGGGGAGCAGCAGGAGGAGGATGATGGGGCAGAAATGATGATGAAAAAGACGAATGAAGAAACAGGGCAGTGAGAGTCGCAGAGTCTTTGGTCACCTTGCCATTCTTGTTGTAGACTCTGAGAGGCATGCTGGGAGATGTTAACAGGAGCAGAGACTCCTGCTCAGACAGCTTCTTCCTGAGACGGTCGACCACTTTTGAACCCTTGTTGGCTCTCTGGAGAAGTAAAAAAACTTTGACTGTGTTTATGCTTAAGTGAGAAACTTTACCTTGCAAACAAAATCCCGGTGGAAAAAACTAAAAATAAAACACTATTGTCAATCTGATCTATTTGTCTGAGTTTCTAAACAGATCTTTGTGTGACGGAGTGTATCCGCGCTACCTTCTCTCTCTGGATCTCACTGCGGAGGTGTGAGATCTTGACCTTCATGGCATCAAGCTCTTCATCGGGGACCTGGGGGATGGTAAGTGGCTCGGTCTCCTCTGGACCCTGGAAGGTCAGCTCAGTCAGGGGGATGTACCACTTACTGTCGTACTGTTGGTTTTTTCTGCAGCAGGAGGAGGAGAGGAAAAGAAGGAGCAATGCATGGTGAGTAAAGAAGAAGGATGTGAAAGAGGTACAAAAGTAGAAAAATAGAAAACAATTTATAAACAAGGTTCTCTAACACGACTTAAAGAAAAATCTTATTTATTTCATGATAACTTGGAACTTGAACTTGAATAAGTGTTGGATGGGGATATTTCTGTCATACACTAGGAATTTATTGGTATGAATCTTATGCAACTCAGGTGTCAGAGATCTTAGTAATAATGGCATTTTAACCAAAAAATAAACCTGCATTCAAGCAAAATGATGTTATCTTACCCTCCGATCTGTTTCTTCAGCTTGGCACAGAGCAGCAGGTCAGTGAAGAGGAAAACATGTCGTAGCTTCCTGGCTCCTTCCACCAACTCCACCATGAAACTGTCCCTAAGAAGCTGGCGGTTCTGTAGCAACAACAAACAACAGCAGTGGGTCAGCAACACAAAGCTTTGGTGAATGTAACTAGCTGATTAAAGATGCATAACACACAACCTGTCACAAAAACTGCTAGTGTCAGTATTACCATTATGCTTGCTGGTGAAATAAACTTTGAAACTGTATTTATTAATGGAACTTAAACATAAATATATTCCTTTGATAAAGTCATATGTATAATAGAGGTAGCAGCTTTTTAGCACACAGCTAACAGTCAGTACTAAGGCCATTTCTTTAAGTTATTATAACAAATCTGTTAGCTTGTAAACAGGAAACCGAGCCTTTACGTTGCAGCTGCATCCCACAGATTTCTCTCGCCTCCTCCCTTTCCCCCTAACCAGTCCTCTTTTATTAAAGAAACTTGAAGAAAACAAGGAACAAAACAGAAATGAAGAGAGGAGGGAAGGAAGGAGGAAGACTAGAGTATAGTTTTACCTGTTGCTCCATTGTCAAAATGCTGGCTTTACTCAATAATCATTGACAAAGCCCCCAAGATCAAAATTAAGTTTATTACTAACCAAAAATGTGAAAGGTTTTGCATTAAACTGCATGATTAAACATATCACCTGGTTAATTATTTTGTCATATTCTGGCATAGTCATCAATTTCTGGGACACAGAGGACTGAACACCGTGGTGGAGGAAAGGGAAGAGAGTTATTTTGAGCCCTGGGAATGATCACTGATGTCAGACTATGTAATGAGATGTGTAATACTGCCATTTACCAAAAGGAGGCAGTGATGTCATTGTGCAAAAATATGACAGAATTACAAGAATGGACTTAAACAAAAACAGGGAGTAGATGAATGTAAAACCACCGCACAGTGGTGGTTTTACATTCAGAGTAAACAGTTAGATTTTCAAATGTCCATAATCTTAGTCTTAGTTTTATCTTTATTGCACAGAATGATGCAGTTAGACAGAAGTTAGAAGAAGTTTATTACAAAAAATGAGAGGTTAAAAGAAAACTTTGTATTTGAGTCCAGAAGGCAAACAAAACAGGTGGGATATGGTAGGACAATGACCTTGTCAATAAATCATCTATATTTTTTTCTATTTTAATTTATTCCTCTGGTTACACAAATCAGAATTTACGTAAACACATCAAGACTGTGGTGTCTGCTTAATTATGATCATTTCACACACTTTACTTTGGGCATTGAGCACAACTTATCTGAGAAAAGTTTAAGTCAAAATAGTGAAGAGTGAGCACGGCTTGCTGACAACACATGAGGTGCAGGTTTCTTTTTTAAGCGAGAAACACTGACAAGAGGAATAGCTGCTGATGCACAATAATATTATAAATATGTAGACATACAGTCTTTTACAGTCTGTTGCTCTTCAAACCAAGCAGATCGGAAAGCTAGTTTGTTTACTAAGATCTGCTAAAAAGTTTAAATACAGGTTTTATTACTTTACTTTATAAACAAAATCTTTTTTCTTCTTCCTTCCTACTCACTTCCATGTTTTCCAGGGGTCAACCAGCAACCCCAACTCCTACAAAAGAGCAACCTGGCAGCAATGCTGTGGAACATGACATCACACTTGTTCAGGTCCAATCACATCCCTATTTTCATTCTTTAGGCCCTCCCTCTCCTGTCCCCCACTCCTGCCCCCCCGCCCATCAGACCCACACAGTAACTGTCACCGCCAGAACACGCTGAAGTGAAGCCGATGCTTATGTAGGAGAGGTTTATGTGCTTACAAAACCTGACTGGAGCTCTGCTGGGAAAGAGGAGGAACATGCTGTGTCACTGGGTGTTGATGCTCATGCATGATGGAGAGGGAAGCTGGGAGGGGGGCAAAGACAGAGAGAGGTACTTGAGTAGGGAAGAGAGAAAGTCACAGAAAACAAAAGGAAAGAGAAGCAAGAGAAGGAGAAAGCAAGAGGAAATGAGAGAGTCAGAGTAGCTCCTGATGGACTACATGTCATGCTGCAGTTTCTTACTTCATACCAAACCATGTAACAAGTCACCACAGCAGCACCACCTCAGTGAACCGTTAAGCCTTTCACTTGTAAACACAGTCACACATTAACATCCTACAATCACATTCTGACCCCTGAAACAGGGATCTAATAGAAGCGTAAGTCCCACTGATGGATGAAATTATTCCTTTACCAACTGGATAATGAAGCCTGCAGTGATGACAGCCTGTGATAGATCATTTCCAAATCAGCTGTTCCCTCTCTATATGGGATTTTCTTTGACAGCAACTAAGATGCAACATCTGTTAGGACACAACCGACAACTCACTCCTTCCTCTTCGCTGTGTCCCTTGTTTAATTTCCTGATCTCAATTGTGCTGTAATAAGTCCCTGCTTAGTATTTGCAACAATATGTCCTTCAGTCTCCATCTTCGGGTTTTTGGACTTTGATGCTACGAGAATGTCAAATCTAAGTCATTTCACATGTAACGTAATCCCCCTGAGGACACTTTCTAACTGGAATACAAAACAAGGCTCCATCTTGCCTTACTTCTGTCAATCTACACGCTGTCATGTCAGTCTATATTTAGGTATGTACTGTACAGCGGTCAGAGTGAGACATTAGTCACATTGCTCCACTTGGTTTTGTCATATTACTCAAATGCAACTTGAACAGAGGGACTGTAGAATGCTGGAGCTAAAGCTAAATGTATACTAAAGAAGCTACACAATATCAGAGTACAGAACACCATCAACTTGATCTTGATGTAATATGATCACGGATTTAAGGTTTAAAGGGCATTCATATAAAATATACAGGTATGAAACATTCATGTATGAAATATGTAAAATTATGTATAGATACAAGACCAAGAGTCTACGGCCATGCTAGCAACTCTCTCTATGTACTTGGAACGACAGAGCTTTGAGTTAAATGCTAACATTAGCATGCTAACATGCGTCTCATGACAATGTTAAAATATTAATGTTTAGCAGCTGTAATGTTTACAGTGTTACTTACTCTTAAAGCAGGATGTTAGTATGCAAACACTTGCTATTTAAAGTGGCAAAAGACATGATTTTCACAGCTTTTTACATTGTCACAAAAAGGCAGTTGCTAACAAGTGGCTAAATGAGAGAACAGAGGTTGTCAAAAGGTTAACATCATCATTCTCAACAAAGTTACTAACCTACTGGCTAGTCTGTCTCTCTGTACAGCCTCTTAGTGTTAATACCCACAGCTTTGCAGACTATATAAAATATAGTATAGTCGGAATCTTTGCAGTGGTGATGTTACATCAGCTTTTCCTTCTGGCCATTACATTTATGCTTCAAAGATACAACATTAGTGAAGATTATCTTGCTGATGTGAAAGTGTCCTAAACTTTTGTTTGTCAAAGAGCTTATTTTCTGTAGTTATTCAAAATCAAATGGAAACAGGGTGACGCTAACTACCAGGATGGCCTATGAAACTACCTCATTGCTACGGCAATCCATTATAATTTTTTGTTTGGACAACGTGGATATCTGTATAAAATTTTACAGCCAAAGAGACTTAGACTCATGTTGTAAAGTTAAGTTTTTCTTTTAATTATTAATTATTTTTATAATTACATCTTTCTTTGTTTACATTCTCCACTTCTAACTCTCTTTTTAACTTATGACGAGTAACTGCTCCCAGTCTATTAATCTGGCACGTCCTTGCTACTACTGTAGCCCTGAGAACATATTCTTTTCTCTGTGTAGTAGTGATAGCGTAGCACGGCCCTTTTGTATGAATTTACATCACTGTTTGCTGTGGTCACAGTTAAAAAAGACCACACCTAGCTCTGATGTTTGATGTGGTCTGTGGGTTGACAAGTTTACTGTAAATCTGTTAAACCTCAGAGCCAAGTGCAGCCATGTTCCCTCCATTAAAAATCTAGACTGGAATTGCAAAGTATTTTATTCTCTTTACAAACCACAGTGTAGCTTTTAATCATGAAGAATGGCTCTCGAAGCAGCATTGCTTTCCAGCAAATTAAAATCTCCTTTTAAAATCATGAGTCAGTAGTATTTTCTAAAACTGATCGAAATCACTAATTGAATTATCGGACAAAAGCTAAAGAGTACATTAGATCAGATTACAGAAATTACCTTTACTATTTAGCTACTAAAACTGACTCACGCAGATTAGACTGAAGGATCCGGTACACAAGAGCGACCAGATTTGTCCTAACTTTCAGACAAATAAATTCGAAATGACACACATGGAAACTACATTGCCCATCAAGCCTCAGTGATAATCCTCTCCTCCATTGATCTCATGTAAAGAGATAAAACAAAGGGAAGGATAACAGCTAGATTAAGGATTTACAGGCTTCTTGCTGCGTGGGAGTGAATGGAAATCATATGGAGGGATAAAACAAGACTGGTTACTAAATTACTGCGACACAAAAGCATCTGTTTAGCCTGCACATTGAAACAAAACTCGCTCAGTGCCTGAGGACACTTTTCTCCTTTTTAATTGAGGTTCTTTGTTTTATCTCTGGATGCAGACACATATTGCAGTTAGGGAACATTAATACATCAGTAATCTGATAGATTTAAAATTGTGCTTGTGCTGCTGCTTTGCTCTGCTACTGGGGGAAAAGGCATCCTTAACAAAACTAGCTGTCTCAGGGCCTCAGATGTCATTTCCACAATATTGAACAGCCAGTAGGAGAAATTCGACTTTCTCCATCTCTCATAATAGCTGACTAGAGCATCAGCAACACCGATGTGGAAGGAGAGCAACGCGAGGCAAAGCATGCTGACAGCACAGGACGCAGATTAAATATTGACCATCTCTTCGCTGAGAGCGCATACGAGAGTAATGGCATGCATCCACAAAAGATCCATGTTTATTTTTAGTATACATGCTTGAAGGGGCACCTCTGCACTTGTGTGTTTTGCAGTTGCGTACTAGTGAAAAAAAGCGCACTTATGAGGACATATTTGTGTAATGACAGAGGAAAAGAAGGATGCACCGATAATTAAAAGTGATGCAGGTGAGTTGAATATCTTTCCCACAGACAAACAAAACAGAACAGAACAAGGAGGTGAATTGAGATTCAGGCAGCAGCATCATTTGCATTTTAATAAGCAGCCTCTGTTTGGCCCCTCCTTTTATTTGGTCGCGCCAGGGCCTCTGGGGGGCAACTTGTGCTGTTCAGCTCCTGCATGCCTCAACTGAGCAAACCACAGGTGACTCGCTACTGTTTACACATGGAACATAAGTGTTGCCTTAATCCTCCACATTACAAGTCAGATCATTATTAATAGCGCTGTGACCTCTTTCCTACTTTATAACCTGGTTGTTTTTGTCTCCTCTAGTCAGCACAAGTCAATTTAATGCTGTAAAAAGACTAATATTCACACTTTTCCTCTTTGTTATTTTGCAAACCCCTTAAATTGTCAGTGTTAATTGAACTCTAATGTTTATAGTGTTCCTTTGACGTTTCTAGCTGTTTGAACAGCAACTACACAGTGCTTTGTGAAGCCAAGCAACTCCTCAACATTAGTACAATCAACATTTATTAAGTGTGCTAAATGAATGATCTCAGTATATTTACAGTCTAAATTCAATGAATGTTGTTTTGCCTACACAAACCTGTAGCCATCTAGTTTGTAGTAAAATCTCGAGAACAAAGAATAAGGATAACTCTTTTACTGAGACAAATTCTTATGCGCATTGCCAGTAATCAATCAAATGCGGACAGACATCCTGAAGAGGTCGGAGTACAGATTTATATTTAATAATTAAGGAGGGTGAAGGTGTGCTGTTTCCATAGTTTTCAACTTGGTAATTCAAATGACTTGATCATTGTAATAAACTGTATTAAAACAGCACTTCAACCACATCTTGTCTAGAAGTGATTTAGATTTATTAGACTTTTAGGTATCATTCTTCTCATTAAATGCAAGACATCAGCTTCTCGACTTTCTGTCTTTTGATGACTGAAGCAAGTGTATTTTGCAGCTCAGTTTGTGAAATGTAGACAAAAACCTGGGGCGTATTATACACTCTGTCTACAGCAAGGTACAATATAATGAGCCCCATCGATTTCCATGTGCTGCTTTCATGTATCCAGGATAAATATTTGATGACTGGTGTGGAGGTCTGGACGGACTGGGATGGAACTGAGGCCTGCGGGGATAGGCGGGGAGGTGTGTGTGTGTGTGTATGTGTGTGTCTGGGTATGTGTATGTATATTCAAAGGCAAACAAGAGAAGCAGTGAGAGGAAAGGGAGAGTAGGAAACTGTGTTTGTGTGTGTGTGTGCATGAAAGAGTGCAGTAATGACCCCCCTGTGAGCAGAGGGAGGAGCCAGTGCAGCCTTTTTTCGCTCATTTGCTCCCGCCCTCCATTTATGAATAATTAACTTGGAATCTGCCAGTCAGAGCGGACCGGTGGCACATCACAGGCGTCAGTGTCACGCAAGCTATCAATCAAGAGGCATCCATTCATGTGCGCCAAGTCATCTCCTGGGATGAGAGGGACAGTTGGGGGTAGACTGTGAGTGAATGTGTGTGTGTGTGTGTGTGTGTGTGTGTTTGCAACAGAGGGATGGGAAGCCACAGGAGACACCCAGGGCAAACAGAGAATCACCTGCAACCCGGCAGCCCTGGTATGAGCACATAAGAGCACAGGCTGTGCTTCAGGCCACAGATTGGTGGCCCCTCTGCACTCATTTAGCGGTGACGTCAAGGTCATTTAAAGAGCAGTATCATGATGTCATTAGGCTCAACATCGGAGCTGGAAGGAGTTATTATGATACTTATGAAGACATGACTATTGTCTCCATACATCTGGATTGCTTTGCATTATTTTGGCTGATACGCAACAAAGCCAATTCCTGCTGTTCCCTGATCTGTAGATCAGTTCAGAAAGCAGCCAGTTAGCTCAAATTTATTAAAGGGGCAGTCATACTGTTGTGACATGCTGTGTATGAATCAGATAATAATTTTTTGTATTTTATTTGCTCCAGATCACAGTAATGATGTTAGATATACATTAAAATGGGAACATACTGAGTCATAATACAGCATATATCAAAGACACTGTGATTCAGAAAAAAAATTAAAACTGACATTTCCGTTGACTGTTAAACTATCCTGTTAAGTTTTTAAGTGACCCCAGACTACTTTAATCCAGTAAATAAGTTCAGCATGAAAAAAATTGCAAGACAGGATGTGGCTTATATGAAAGCTCACCTCTCCTTTCTTGACAGTCATTGACTGGCGGCGGGGCGTAGTCTCCTCATTGATGCTGGACAGGAAGTTCTGTGAGATCCGCAGGGCATCCTGAAGAAGCGGGTGGTCCGGGTGGCTGGTGGGTGTGTGTTTGAGCAAGTCCTGGAGTACAGAAATACATAGAAACATATTAACTTGGACAAATAAAAAGTCCAGGTAACATACATTCAGACAGTCCACCCAAAAGATTCACACCCAAATGCAAAATAAGCAGTCTAGTGAATGCAGTCCATTGCAGTGAAGGAAGGCACAGACAGACACAGACACAGACACTCTTTTCAAGACAACAATGTACATATTTTAGATTGGAAGGACAGATGGTTTTAGAAATGAGTCATGGGGGCCATTTACGTCAGAGGTATCAAAGGCCTTGACAACAAAGCCAGTCAGTTAGAACTGAAGAGGCCCTTTGGTTGACAGGTGAAACATATGTTCAGGTATAAGTTATATGTTTTCACACAAACATGGTACAGGCTATCAATGGTCATTTAGGTATTCTCCTCTTTTCCTTTCCCTTTTAGCTATTTGATACAAAAACAGTCAAGTCATCCTTTAATGCAAAACTCCTGCTGACACAATATTCAAAGGCTCTTTCATATAAAAGATAAACTAAGTACCGAATCTTAAAGGTTAATGGTAAGTGATTACATAAAAAAGTCACATATCTCATCAACCTGTCACTTATGAAATATTATTCAAGGTTATGATGCTGGCAAACAAACTACAGATGGGATTTTAATCACCTGTGTCTTTTACTATAATGGCTATTACTGAAACACACCAGAACACAACTGTGATGTGTGCTTTATTAAGACTGGGGCTTTACCACATGTCAGTTTTACATTCAAGGCTTTTTTAAATGTCTTTTGTCATATTTTATAAAATCATCACCTCTAAACCTTTTTTTTAAACTTTTTAAACTCAAAATCTTAAATTTGTATAAACTGATTGATCCCCTAACCCCTGAAGCTTGCGACAGGCAACAAGATGAAATTCACCCTTTACTACAATAAAACTACAGACTTTTCTGAGTTTTAATACTGTTTAAAACATTTGGGATATTGTGTGTTTGCAGCTCAACAAATTAATACTTATAGACATAGATGTTTTTACATATTTTAACTTAAAAAAGTTTACATATTCTTTAAAGAATATGATTTGACGGTTTCATCAACATAATGGAAAATGAATGAATGAATGAATAAATGAATGAATGAATGAATACACATGCTACTAAAATTTATCAAGAACTCTGATACAGCCACCTCTCTCTGTCTGTAGTCTCCACTCTCTCGTCCAGCTCAATGTCCCGCCCACTACACTGTCCGATTGGTTGCATGTAACAAGCTATGGTCTATTAGCGTCATCAACACTGAAAGCTACTGTATGACAATCTGAGCAGACTATTGCTGCTCCAGTAAAGACAGGAGCTGTATTTCAAAGCAGCAGACACAGCTGAAGCTGCAAATACTCCACCATCGAAAGTTGACTTAGAATTCTAATGTCAACATTTCGCTTCCAATGATTCAGTACAGCCCTTTTTGAGATGTGTCGCTGTGTCAGTGCTCTCTCCTACTTACGTGTAGTACCAACGTGCTGCGAGTCACTCGGTCCACTGGTTTATACAGCAAAGCTGTACAAGATAAAGGAGAAAAAACAGACTGAGTTGCTTATATGACTTAATTACTATAATATGCCATTATGTAAATGTTTTAATCTATGTTGTAATTTAATATTTTAGGTAAGTGCTATGCATGATGAGACTGACCCTCCAGAGAGTTCTTGGCTGTCTGGTCCTTGGAGTCCTTGGGGCTCCTCACCTTCAGGTTCTGTTGAGAGACAAAAATTTAAGAAACTTTTTGAAAACACCTGTGAGTATCAGTTCAGTATGAAAAAGGGATATGAAAACATTGGGGTTATAATCCTTTCTGTGGCATTGAGGTCACCCACTTCAAAATTAATTATGCTATCCTCAGCTGCCCCCCTTCCCAACCATCTTGCTCAGATGGCTAAGAGTCATGCATCATTACTTAGGCCATTAACAACCCCGGATGATGAATTCCCCATCCTGCATGTAGACACCAGCCTCATCGCTAACTGGTAGAGCTCATAAAACACAGACGAAGACTGATGTTTTATCAGAATCTGCCGCATGCTTCAAAAAATTCAGGAAGAAATCATATAAAAAAGAGCTTAGCTAAGACTTTGCCATCAGGCTGCTGAACATACGCTGCTCAACACTGGAGAGATGACGCATTCTTTTTAAAGGCTGAAACTGAGGCCACTTTTGTGGCTGCAGGATAAACTTAAACATCCAAAAATGCACAAAGAGAGCAGTAATACTGTTTGAAATTTCACAATTCCCAACCTTATTAAATATTACACTGTGGGGAGAGCAGATAACTCCTTTAATCTGGTTTTATCAGCCTCAAACCTGATTCTAAGCATGAGAGTGTTTTCAATAATAGTTTGTCTGTGATAAAAGAAATTGTCCTGAGCTCTTGAAGCGGAATCTTGTGTTTTGGAAAAAGATAAAAGTAAAAAATTTACTACTCTGTCGAGGCTCATCTACAGTCTGTGCACTGAGCTCATATTTTTATATTTTTTAGTCATTTTTGTGTGACTAGAGCCTCTTTGACACGTGCTGCTAAACTTATACTATACTATACTATATTATACTAAATAGTACTATACTATTATATATATAATAATACTATGCTAAATACTATGTACTACTCTCTGCTGGGAGAGTTGTATGTGTGAATATAAATATCCAGATTGGTCTGGACTTCAGCCTGCAAGCTGCCTGGTCCTACATCCATGTTACGGTTGGTTGAGCCCATATATGATTAGAGCGGGTCATTGTCCAGGCAGGTCACAGAGAGCGAGTGGGTGTGTGAGTGGGACACTGATGCTGCTGGACACACAGACCCAAGACACTCCAGCTTTGCTCCTCCGGTGGGATCCAAGTGCACAAAGCACAGCTTCTTAAAATTCTCTTATTTGCCCGTAAGAGACGGATACATTGAGATGCATTTAGTGCTAAAAACAATGCAAACACAGTCATCATTACGGATCAACTAGTATCTCATCTGCTACTGTCCATGTCCTGTAAAACATCACAGCACGCCTCCTACACGCTCTGCCCCGCTATGCGATAACTTACCTAAACACGATGGAGTATTTCCAGTGCAGCTGTTTTTTTACATCTTATATGAATAATTCCTTGTGTGCTACATGTGTGAAGGAGCAACATCACACAGTTGCTGCTCCTGATTCTGCAGAGTTTTCAAAGCTAACAAGTAAAAACAGTTTAGGTGACACTTCCTTTTCCATCAACTGTCCAGCTGAAGTGGCAGCAGGATGGACTCTTTTTTTATAAAGAGTTTTTAATGTTTCATGTGTGTGTGCTATGTTTGTAATGTTTAGTATTAAGATCATCCTGAAGTACAGCAACAACTTTCAGGATCTCAACACACTGAATGTGTTGTGGAAGTAACACATTGTGTAGTTTAAGGTTTACTCTTTATTCTGACTAAAGAGTGTGTAGGAGGGGGATCTCACCGAGCTGACTCCAGGCAGGAATTATGGGAATTCAGCTCAGTGTATTGTTAGTGAAAATCACTCCTGTGAGAAATGTTCAGCTCAACCTGCACTTACTTTTATCTAAATTAGATACAGCACACATCAAAAAGAGCAACTTGTGAAACTGGATTGGATAATTTGCTGGTATGCGGGGGGTCAGGGGGTCTGACTGACTGATTTTGCATGGTTGTAAAATGATCCTGTAACAGCTTCGACCCCCTGCAACAGTTCTGAGTCAGAAACTGAACTAGTAACTGTTCATTTTTTTGTTTATACATCCACCCACATTTACAGTATCGCTTTCAATAAAAACATGCATTTCTATCCCGACATGGAGTTTTTATAAATTCTTTAATCTCTCCTGCTTACCTCAGAGATCTCAGCAAACTGTGTGTTAGCCTGGCAGCACTTCTCCGCCGTCTCCACAGCCACTTCATAGTTGTCCACAAACGCTCTGTAGACTCCGAGCTGGCTGGCCTGACAAACAGAAAAAAAAAGAAACAGCAGAGGGATGTGAACAAACGAGACATATTGAAAAGTTTTGCACTGATTGTTTTTTTTTTGTGATGATATTATTCATCCTTTCATACATCATTTAAATCCACATAAAAATGTTAACCCTGCAACAGTAAACTCTAAGAAGGCTCCCTACAGGATGAATGAACAGCATTCACTGTTCTCTCAGACAAAGCAGTTCACTGTAAAGACAGTGAGGGCAATGAAACCTACAAAACTGTCTTTCAGTGAGAAGCTCAGACACATTCAAACACACTTAAGAGTCCTCTTCACTACTTCCTCTTCCTGACGTCGTGCTCCTCATCACTAAACTCTATACATTCTGCAACCTTGCAGCTGCTGTAAACATATTACTAGACGTTTTTTTCTAAGACTGAGAGAAGCTTTTGATGATTCCAAGAGGGGAAATGTTGCAATAACATAAAGAAATACAAATTAAAAGTGTATACGATATAAATAGAAGCAAAAAGGACTAGTGAAAAGCAGACACAATGTACCAACAAGTGGCTTTATACCTAATCTAATAGTGAAATACTGTCTCAAGTGAAGAACATGTTGATGTGATTAGTAGCAGAAAAATACTTTAAGTACTAAACGAAAGAAGCCAGACAAATGGAGGTACAGTAACATAATGTGGCTCTTGGCAGTCAGTCAGAACAGAAACTTCTGTCTGACTGTTATTGGAAAAACACTCAGTGAGTTTAACTGTGAAAATGCAGGGCAGAAATCTTAAATACTGGACATCACAAGAGGACGTATCTTAACAATAGGCAACATTAAGTCCAGCTTGATCTTCTTGGTGTTACTTTAAAAATGCTAAAGTGCTCTTGTGGGATGTATAATCTTTAAAATGTCGTATCTGAGACAGGAGGTTCAGTTCTGTGCAGTCAGCTGTGTGTGAGAGACTGTGTGTGACTCGCAGAGGAAAGACACGGATCACGATCACAACAGCGACAGCATGTAACCACGGCGCTCCACGCAGCCGGGCCCGTTGCCCCGGCAACCAGCGAGCCCAGCACTGTGCCGGGGTGAGTAATTAATGATTGGTGTAACAGAGGCTATGAAAGCACATTTAGGAAGCTGGCTGGCTGAATAAACCTCGCACCAAACGCTGCCTGCCAGCGCTGCGATCCATCTCGACGGTGAACAAAAGGACGATGAATTCTCCTGAACAAAAGCCAAAGCAGGAGAGTACAGTGAAGCTGCACACACACGCACACACACACGCTTACACACAAACACTCTCTCACACACAAAGAAATACCCCACAAAATCTTACCTAAGCAGACTGAATGAGTGAATTATTATTTTTAAAGGTCCTAAAGACATATTTTATTGCTATATTTCAGAGCTTATAGCCAAACATAAGCCTGTGGGGAGCTTCAGTAATTTGGACAGATGTCTGTTTTCCCTTCCAGAGACAAAGCTTTAATGGTTATTCTGGTTTATTACAACTTGGGTTTTTTCTTTTCGTACTTCCATCCATCATTTCTGTCTGTTAGCATTTGCTAAGACTTGAGGACACAGTGGCAGTGCAGATATTTAAACTGATGATCAGATAGGTTGTAAATGAGCTAACAGTTTAGCCAGGTGATCTAAACTACTTTAATCTGAGGTCATACTGAAAGTGAGTGCCAAAAGTTGATAGTTACTTTTGCTGCACCAAAAAACTCTGCATGCAAAGCTATGGTAAGTACAGTGGCTCAAAGCCGAAACATGCAGCAAGTTTTTAAACTATGAGGAGTGCATATAATGAACATCTTGGGTAAAAACTTTGACATTTGACCTTGTTTTTTTAGTCTTTTTGCCTTGACCCTTTTGTCTTTTTTTAATAGTCTTTGTTTTTACTAACTGTATTTTAAGCGTGGCACTGTCTAATGCAGTTTTTTACTTATAGGTCCTTCCAAGGTTTTTATTATTGTTGATATTTATCTTCATGCCTCGTGTGAAGCACTCTAGAATTATGTTTTTTCTTAAAAAGGTACTCATCAAACGAATGACTACTACACATCTGTAAGCTAATAACTATTCTTGAGTCAAACTGACCTCATTCCCTCCCCTGATGGCCTATTTTTCCGGCATGTCCTCCCTGATGTGCCCTGATCCTTCATGTCAAGGAAGGAAGTGAGATTCAATTCTGACAGGAATGTTTAGTCACAAGTTTTCTAAAAGTCTTTTGCACATATTTTTCTGTTGCCTGCTGGTTAAAACGCATGCATGTGTGAAAAAAATAGCCTCAACTATACAGCTGCATACCAGAGAGATACCATGAAGAAACACAGTGAACACATGACTGAAATTGATGTATCCTTTGTAATAACTGCTCTTATCTGTGTTTTCAAATACTCACTGATGAATTTAAGCTGCAAAATTGTCCTAAAATGGAGCTTTAGTGTTTTGCATATACAGTACATCTGCACACTGGGAAGAAGTAAAATGGAGGAAGGCAAGAAGTAAAGCAATTTTCACAATCCTGCAATCTTGTGTCCTGCCCTGGGCCACACAATCTGCACCACAGCAGAGGCCATTCAGAGCGTGACAGTTTGACTGGAGAGAGAACAGAGAGCCTGAATGTCTGCCAGCCACATCCACTCCGCGCCGTGAAGGCTTACCGAGTGTACGGTTGCAGCCGCAGTATCATCGGAGAAAATGGCTTTGGGTGATGAAAGAAACTGCTTGGGTGTTTGGATTTCTCAGTTCGGGATTTGTCGTGTGTGAGAGTATGTGTGTAATCCGCAGCGGAAAACAACATTAAGAAAACAGCCTCATGACAGACTACGGCCATTATAGGAGAAGGCTGGAGTTAGTCACTTCGTTTGTGAGGCAGTTTTAACAGCCTGAAATATTTTCTCACACCGGGAAGAAACACTGCTTTGTCTATGACGGTTAATTCATAAGAAGAGACAGAAACAGAAAGGTTAGGACACTTTATTTGCTGTTTACAGCCATCTTAGGAGCTGTTTATCTTGATGCCCAAGTGAGTGTGCTGTGTTAACAGTGATAACCCTAAAACGCTGTAGTGTTAGAGGTGTAGGAAAGAGTCCTAAAACGTGGAAATGAGTTTGCATAGTTTAACTTGTGCTTCCCTCATCTCAAATAGTTTTTCTGAATGGAGTTTTTGTTGAGATGCCTGAAATAAGATCTGTGGTTAACACAAGCTTGAGAGATTTTAATATTTTGTTCTACTGCATAAAATACATCCTTAAATACCCACAGAAGTCATAAAGCTCTCCCGTGTCCTTAAAAAGGCAGTTGCTATAACGAGCTAAATGAGACCAAAGAGGTTGTCTGGTACGTTAAACATCAACATTCTGATCACTGTAACTAATCTACTTGCTTGTCTGCTTTTAAAGCCTCGTTGTGTTAGTACCCACATTCCTAAAAATTATTTTGACTTTAACTTTCCAACTTGCTAACTTATCAGGTTATAATGTGTGTGGGATTTATAATAGCAGGAAGCTTAGTGGTGATGGCACAGAGGTCATGTGATCATTGTATATTACATATATTCCAATACTTGCTTCTTACTGCTTACATTACATCGATGCTTCAAAAATCATAAACAGCAGTGTCATTTGTGAAGATGACATTCTAGACAAAATGTGTAAAAATCTGGAACTTTTGTCTGCCACAGAGCTTATTTTCTGCAATAAATCAAAAGCCAATGAAAAAGTCCCTTTTTTGAGGACGAGGACGAGGCAACGTTGCAACCATGTTGACCTACAAAAACACATCCCCCCTTGCAGCACTCTGTTCTGCAGGTAATGTTTATTTTAGTGTAGTCATGTTTACCATGTTAATATTTGCTAATGGCTGATGGGCATGGACATTAATTAAAGTAGTGGCAGTCCATCTTATGGTTGTCTAAAGAAGTCACGCAAAACTCCATGCTGAAAAGTCACAGGACTACACAGCAGGTAACTTTATTAAAAAAAGTAATTATTCAATTATAAAATTGAATCAATGTACAATATTTCAAGAGAACAAAGATTATTGTTAAATTTTGGAGTCACTGAGATTTGATGGAACTAATGGGATTCAATAACCCTCAACTCTTTATTTTGTTTTTTTTTTTGCGAAAATCACCTTCTGTGTCTTTGTATGTGTCTTTTTCTCACCTAAAATTTGTGCAGATTCCTACTTTGTAATCAAATTTGACAAATCTTAAACAAATCCAAAGAGAGCCAAGCCAGAGGTTTGCTCTCCTAATGGAGGATGTTAGAAGAAAAGAAGAGTGACTGTGAGTGTGTGAAATAAAATGTAACACACTCATACAAATACATAGACTGCCGCGATAATACAAGTATCAATCTTTTCGCCAAAGGAGGTTAGACAAGCAGATGTTCAACACACATTTAATACACTCGCTCACAGCTGCCACCTCTGATAAAATTCACTTAAAAAAAATCTTCAACAGACTGAAAAATGATTTGTCGGTTGGCTTTGTGAGGCCAAATGAAAGATAAAGTGATATTCTTCTTCTTCTGTAAATGTACAGAATCAGGCTTTTTTTGGTCCTTCATCTCTGAAGAGTAACATTCAAAGCTAGTTTATCAGTTTGCCTGTCTGTCTTTGTGGTGTAAAACCCTCCCTTTAGCTAAGTGTTTGAAGTGTGTGTTTAGGAAGAGCAGAAGCACGAGTGTGACTTAGCCCTATTTTCAGCCTTCAAACACTTCTCTCCGACACTCATGCTCATAACCTGTCAGTGACGCTTCGCCTCTTCCTCTTTTCTCTCTGTCTCTCGCCTTCCTTGTTCGGATGTTTCATGATTCCTAAGCCCGTCTGCTCCTCTCACAGATTTCAGTCTCATGGTGAGACAGCTCTATCAGACTTGCAGCAGCCTAAATCTACTTTCCTGCCCCGACTCTCATCCTCTCTCAACCCTCCCTCCCCCATCCCTCGCCTGTATCACCTCCTCCACTCTCATCTAATCTCTCTCCACCTCCTAACGGAACGGCTGTCATGTAGCATTTTTCCTTTTTTATCTTTTCATGGGCTCAGCGTCTTCTCCTCCCGACTTTTATTAACTACTGTCTGGAGGGAGGGGAGGGAAACTATGTGAGAGTGTCTGTGTGTGTGTGCGCAAATGCAATAATGTGTGTGTGTGTGTGTGTGTACAGTGTAAACATGTGTGTGAACATGTTAGTGTGGAAGACTAACAAAGACAGCCAGACTCCAGATTGTCGACGTTGATAAAATAAAAGTATAAATACAGAGTGTGAAAAAAAATGTCTTTGCCAGGTTGACGTAATGGTTGAAATCTGACAAAGAAACGAGGTAAACGCTCGGTCACACCACCAGCACCACCAGTCTGTGTTGCTTTACTGCTGCATCTTTCGATTTAAGCCTGTAAGGGAAAATCATTAGGAAGAGTGTTTAACTGTTTCAGTGTGTTCCTCTGGTGGATGTGAAAGTAACTGACTACTAACTGCAGCATTTTTCTTAAACTCTACAATCATTCTGCTACATATTTATTTTTTATCCATCACATCAGACCAATGACATCACAGATGTGATGGATAAAAAAACACAAATGTGAACAAGAAACAATTTTTCAGAAGGAAAAAGATAAAACACAAAGTTTTGGAAAAACTATTTACTATTATTAAAGAATATTAACAATAAAAAACTATTAACTAAATACCATTGACAGTAACAGACAGAAATTAAAGCCTAATTTCTTAGATCCCCCTGAGACAAGTTAATAGGAGTGTGTGAGCATAAGTGTGTGTGTGTGTGTGTGTGATTGAGAAAGAGAGAGACTCCTATTTATAGCAGCTTCTTCGAGACACAAAGCACACAGAGCAGTGATGGCCTCAGCTGCCTGAGGCAGAAAGGCGGCATTGTGAAACATGGCTGCACCTCCCTGTGTGTGTGAGTGTGTGTGTGTGTGTGTGTGTACATGTATGCATGAGTGAGGCTGAGGGCGAGTGAGAGAGAGAGAGAGGGAGAGAGAGAGAGGGAGACACTAGTGGGAGAGGAGCAGTATTTGGGAGAGAATTAACAAATGATTCATTGTGTGTTAATTGACCCATTGTGAAAACGATTAAATAGACCCAGTGTACATTTGGCCCTGACCTCCTTGGAAGAAACTAACAGAGAGCCAAAAGGGAGAGAGTGAGCGGCCGTTGAGGAGGAAGCAGGAAGAAGAGCACGATTCAGATTCCTGATAAAGAAGAGCATTGCTATAAAAAATCAAATCCACATTTTCTTTTATTGGCTAATTGAATTATGTTGACAGATTCCCCTTCTGAGAGCCTTCTGATCCAAGAAACAACATCCCTGTGAGTAACGTCTCTCTAACACAGTGGTTTTGCTTTGGGTCTGCGTCCATAAGGTCATTAAACGCAGCAGTTGCACACTGAATGTCTTTACTGATACCATCAACCCTCAATGGTGCCCAGTGTTGTCACTTTGATTAAGAGTAACGTCAGGCAGTTACACCCAGGGATGTTTCTGCTGTCATGGGCACAGACACACAAACTTCAACCCCAAAACGCCCAAACCTCTTGACTAATCACTTTGTGTTTCCTCACCAGTTTCTGGAAGAGGTCTCCCACTCTCTGGTGATGGCTCCACTGCTGGACGCGGGGCAAAAGTCCATCGTAAAACTCCCTGTGGATCTCGTAGAGCTCAGGCACTTTGAAGAAGATCGTTTCAATCTGGGCCACGGTGAGCACAGGCTGCGACGTCGTGGCTGCAGCCTTCAGAGGCTTCATGGGCTGAGAGGAACAAACAGTGGAGATGACAGAGATCAGCTGTGTCTATATGTGAGCTGAGGTGCCTGTATGTTAAGAACCAGTTCACAGATACAAAAATCTGATCTGTATATGTGAAATTAGGCCAAGTAGCATCAATCGTAAGCTAACTAGGAACAAAAAATCACTTGCATAAATAGGATTTAATATTGTTGCTAAAGCTATCCGTATGTTGCAAAAGAAAGCTAACTGAGTTAGTTTGCTGTCTTTATGACACTTTTTGATTTGTTTGACTTCTAGCTCGTTAGAATAACATTTAAATGGTTTTGTCAGACAAGTCACAAAAAGCTGAGTTCTTATGGCAAATGCATTGACAAATTGCAGGTAAATAACCTGCATTGGCCTTCATTCGAGTCGTGTTTCTAGCCACTTAATGAAAGTCATTCACTCATTCATCCATCATTAGTGCAGTCTTTTTTTTTTAAGAAAACTCTTCTATTAGCTCTCGTTTGTTTACAAAAATTCTTGAAGGAAAGACAAAAAAGCTTTTAGCTGCTCAATGCTAATTGGTTTCGTGACTGAAAATCCATACATTATACAGAGTTTGTCAATGCCAGGACAAACTTTTCTTTGCAGTGGAATAGAAAGCCCTATGCAGAGAATGAGGCCAGTTTTAGTGAAATGTTTTAAAACTTTGAATCACAATACATACACTGTTTACGTTAGACAGTTAGACTGCTACCAATGTTAGCTTAAAATGGCAATGTTTTTCTAAGTTTTTTTTTTCTTTTCAAACTTCCTGTGGTACACTGTGCATATGCTTTGTCTGAACACTGCCACAAAAGTTTTGCAACATACTCAAGGTAAATTCCAGGAGGAATTTCACAAACACACCTAGGATCATGGAAGTTCCCATAGGAATGAATGAACTTCTGGTTTACTGGCATATGCACCCAGAGCTATGTGAGAAAACAAGGCGGTATGCTTTGGCAACATGAAACAGGTTGTCTATGTGGATTGTGATATTGATGTGCCACGGAATACACACTTTTCCTGGAGTGCACATGCAGCATATTGTGGTGTGAGTCACAGACAAAACAAGACTGCAAACTTAAGTTTAGGGATTAAGTCTAGTTTTTGGATTTAGGGGTTTGAATCAGGTAAGTTTATATCAAAAGACTAAAGTCTGAGGGATAAAGTTTCTAAGTAACTCCACCTGGTAGAGACAAAACAAATGCTGACAGGGAGATTAAGACTCTCAAAAACAAACTTTTAAGTTAGTCATTTCTTGTGTATGGGTAATTTATTTCAAAACAAAACAAAACAAAACTTCATGACAAATTCTTATGAGACTTTGTGTAAAAAGTCCAAGTAGAGGACTGACCTTCTTTTTTGTTAGTCAATCACATTTCTGTGGCACATACGCAGCACTTCCTTGCTACCCTCACGCCTAGAGTCGCCAGTTCAATTGACTTTAGAGGAAGCGCAGTGTTGAACCAAACATTTCGAGTTGAGTGTAGCCAGAGGGTTCGTCGCAACTCAGTTGAACTAATTAGTTAATTTGTTTTCAGTCCAGCTTGGCTATAATGTGACTAATCAAACGGTCTACTGCTGATGAAATTCTACCATAATATATGGGTTTATGTACAATCTGTGTGTATATGTGTGTGTCTGTGTGTGTCTGTGTGTGTTTGGGTGTGTGTGAGTGTGTGTTCTGACCAGCAGCAGTGCCTCCAGGTGACTGAGGTATGTCTCCTCGGTGGCCAAGATCCCAGACAGGACCCACTTCCTCATCTCCAAACCTTTTTCCAGGTCACATTCAGTCTGTAACAAACACACACACATATACAGAATCCAAATTAAAACAAATCAGTGTCCAGCAATGTCATTTTGAGCACACTGTATATATATTGCAGTACTTTTTTCACATTGGCCAGCACACAATTCAACTGCATCTATGGCATTAGGAACATTCAAAGGATATATTCCCTTCATCAGCTGTTAAAAGGACTTGCAGTATCACTCGTTTGAAAATGTCCAACTTAAGGGTGTCTAGTTCTCAGTTGAGCCTAACAGTCCAGCAGGTTTGCTGTTTGTGAGTGTCATAGTCTAGAAAAATCAAACAGCAACGATTGCACCTTCTAGAAACCGTCGTTGGTTGCCCCCCCTCGTTCCCCTCAGCCCAGTCAGAGCTCAGTGAGCAGGACGGACATGAAAGAAAGCAGAGAGACAGAGAGATTCCTCGGGCTGTCTTGTTTAACCACGAACTCTGAAATAACTCAAACAGGCAGGGTCTCTCACGGGAGCAAAGCTGGCGTATAAATATGTGTATGTGAGAGAATGCACGCACACACATGCACACACACACACACACACACACACACACACACACACACATGGTGAGCCCAGGTTGGGACATGGAAGCATCCAGTTCCTTCAGGCTATGAAGAGGAGGAATGAGAGAGAGCAGGAAGGAAGAGTGAGAGAGAATGACAAAAAGAGGAGGAGGAGAAGAGATGGAGAGGGAGAGGGAGAGCAAGATAGAGCAGATTCAGTTTTATGAAGTGTTACCATTGACAGAAAAGGGGACAAAATATACGACATGATGCTTTGATACATGATATATCTCACAGTCTCAAAAGGACAGTGAGGATAGGAGATAAGGAGAGACATAATCAAAGATAAGCTGCACTCTGACCCTTGTACTTTAGCACAGTGGTGGCAAAAGGCAGGATTTTTCTTTCTCTGCCTGTTCAGCTGGGAGTTAATAAAAAAAAAAAGATTGACAAGACAGAGAGCATATAGATGACAAGATAGAGGCATGGTGAAACGAGACAAAGATTGAGAAAGAGTATATCTCAGCAGGAGGACAGAGGAGGGCAAATGAAAGAGGGAGCTTACTGCCTTCGACTTTAACAAATGCAGTTTGACACAATAATCTCTCTGTGAAATGTGTGAATAGGTGTGAATGGGTGATTTGATATGGCAGAAAAAGTTGATCTAGTAATAAGTAAAACCACTGAAATTCATTGTCAGTGTGACCAAAAGCAAAAGTTTTGTGGTACACAATAAGTACACGTTTTTTCATTTAATAGTCCTTCTTTACGCAATTTCAGTGTAGTTGACCAAAGCTTGAGTTCTCATTCTGTGTAGAAGTGCTCTTAAAGCCAAGAGAAGTCTATCAGTTGACACTGACTTATATTAAATTTGATTTGAAACAATTAAAACCAATACTTTCAGGTTTAACCTAGTGATTATTTTCCCAGATTATTCAATCGAAGGATCAATCTACAATATGTCGAAATGTCAGATAATAGTGAATAATAAAGAATGCAATAATAAAAGCCAAATTTAATTTACAACATTAAAATTAAAAAAGTAAATCCTCACATTTGAGATATAGGAACCAGTCAATGTTTGCTATTAAAAACTGCTTTAAAAATACTTTAACAGTTTATTAATAAAAATACTGTTTGTGTCTGTGTTTGTGTCTGTCAGTGAACCAATCCCTTCAACTTGCAGGGTGGGGCATAAAAACTAGTTGTTCCTGAGACAAAGCCAGCTGCATATCTGTATATTGCAAGCTGAATGTCATTATTTCCTAAATGAAGGAAGAGATGTGTTCTGTTTTTGGTTGCAAAGTTGCAAAAGGAGAAGTGTTTGAAATTTATTAGAGAGGAATCTTAAAATCAGAAAGCCAAACTGTAGTCTGCAGTAGCCTTTTGAAAAAGCAATGTTTTGTCACCAAACTTATGCTGAAGTCCAGGCCTCCTTGGCTATAAAATGTCGGTTAGGTGCAGAAAAAGGTCATTTTCACATGTCCTGTTTTGTCTCATAAAATCTTCTCAGATTAAAATGCTGAACCTGGGAATATGTGGTGTCTTATTGAGAAGAAAAAAACAAAAGTAACATTAAAAACCCCAACCAATTAACTGACTGATGCTGCACCTCTAATTTACTTATTAAGACAGTTTGGAACAATTTGTAGTGGAAATTCAAAGTATATGCACATTCTCTCCTCTTCATCTGACTGTTCATCATATCTTTAATAGTTAATATGTCTACTGTATATTTTCTCTTTCTTTGTCTCGCTTTCTTAGGTGATGGATGAAGGAATTGATTCTGACAGACATGTATTATGCATCACACAGAGCCGTCTAGGGATCTGCGCTGTACATAACAATATCAGTTCCCTCGAAAAAGCTCTACTTTCTCATTATGTGCTGACTTTAAACAACTCTAATCGAGAGAGTTGTCCCTTCTTATATTAAGAGTGCAAATAAAAGGATATTAAAGGTAAATAAATAATGCAATTATGATTTATGATTGTTCTTAAATGGATTACACGGCTATGAATCCGTCTGACTCCACTAACTTAAAAGGGAAAGCCCGGGGCTGCAATGGAGCCCCCTGAAATGTTCCTGAATTAATGAAAAATGTATGAATCAGTGCTGAGCTACAAGTATCGGCATGAGCTATGTGACTTTGCCCTCAAAGGATATGCCCGCCGGTGAAAGAACATGAGTAACACGAGCGTCCATTTGAAGCATCAAGACCATTGAAAGCCAATCACAAGGAGGAGAACTTAAACTTTGAGCCACATGTTAGTGAGCTGGCAGAGAAAAGAAGAGAGCCATAAAGTGTTTGTTCAACGTTTCAGACCCCAGACGACTCCCCCGAGGAAGTACCCACATCTCCAGACATATCATCTTTTATTCATTGCTGTGGCAACTAATGAGCCCATCTCTGGGTTCAGACTAACAGGGTGTCTGGATGCATTTTTTTGGTAATCAAAAAAGTACGTATAAAACACCTTCTCCCTGCTTGGAGTAAATCTGGTTTGGCGTGTCTACAGTTTCACGTCCTGTATGTGCAACAAAGCCAACAGAAGCTAATATTTCACATCTGAACCCACGCTTAAACCCTTTCAGCTCACAAAACAGCCCTCAGCAGCGGCTCTACCTAACATGATTTAGAAATTCAGATGTGCTTCTGATTTGTTTATGTACGGATGATGTTTGTGGGAGATACACGAGAATCAATACAAACAGTGTTTATTTGACAAGCGCAGCGGTGTAGCTCAGAAGGCACAGATGGAAACTGAGCGACTGTAATAACATTATTCTGCATCTCTCTCTCTCTCTCACACACTCGTTCCCATGGAGTGTAGGAGACTCATATAAACAATCAGAGCAAGGTTGGAGGGAAGAGGAGTGAGTTGCAATGCATGCTGGTTCCACTTCTTTATTAACTCTCTTCATTTTTTATTTTTTAATCTGTTTAGCATCCTGTTCTGTCATCCCTCGCTTTCCGAAACAGCTAATGTGATTGCTTCCCATCTCCACATGTCTGCTACATAATCAAGCTGTCTTGGCATCATTCTGTGCTCGAGGAGGAAAGGCAGCATAACTTCTGGTTATTTTAGCCTTGTTCCAGCCAGATGTGATAGACATCGACAGAGTGGCTGACGCATGTGGGGGTGTTCTACAAAGAATGTTTGCAATGCTGCATCATGACATGACTTCAGCTGAGAGGAAACAAGCTCTACAATCAGTTAATGCTCATTACAGATGTGAAAGATTATATCAAGAGACACTTCAATCTTTCCAAGCCTCCTGATCCAGTGAAGTTGGTCATCCTGAGGTTTAGCACCGTCTGAGTAGGAAAAGAAGTGAACTCCCTTATGAGGTCATGGCCTCAAGGTGTGATGTCAGACAGGACGTGGGAACAAATAATAAGGAGCTATTTAAATATAATTAAATTAAGGGGAGCCGCAGGAGGAAAGAAAAAAGCTCATGATATAAGAGAGGATGCCACAATAAATCAAAAACTGCTACATCCCAGGTTTGAATCCAGCCAAGCATCATCATTGTATGTCATTACCCATCTCTCCCTGTTGTCTTTTTGTTGCTCCCTCTATCAGCTATCAAATAAAAGCATTAAACGCCTGATGAAAACAACATTAAATATATATTAAACTTGGTGCAGTAAAAAAGCACATTGTCCTTGACTGACCTACAAGTGTCGCAGTGTGCACTGGGATTATAAGAAATATTACAGCACGGGCCTCAAACTTCAGCTTACTTCCTATCAGTGACCCCCCCCCACCCCACTTTTTCCTCCTTCAGTGCACATTCAGATTATGAGAGGACAAGAGCCACTGTGGAAAATTAAATCTGAATTTCGCCGATGCTGATGACTCATCACAGTGACCTCATCAAATCATCAGCTTCTGCTGAGCCAATCAGAGCTCGTCTGGGCTTTGACTCATCAATTAGGGAAGCAGATTTGGATGATGTTAGAAAGAGGGGCTGTTCAAGGGCAAATCAAGGAAAATGCTAACTCCATTTTCTTGGTAGTTATTGAAAGCATGCTCAGCTGAGGGAAGAGTGTGTTGTTAGGTTGTGTAATACATTTGACTGACCATCAGACGCTGCTTATGTCAACCTCAAACACACACCGGGTTGCTCAGGAATTCTACCTCTATAACATCAGACAACTGGAGTTTTCTTAAATCATCTTTAGTCTCTTCCAAATTCTATTTTTCATGCATCTGTGTACATAAAAGTAGGCATTAGCCTGTGCAGCCTAAAGCAGAGACGACATGATATGCCTGTGCATCTGTGTAAATTTAAATCAGCAAGATTTTAAAGCTCACAGGTCAAAGGTCAGATGCAGTCATGGGACTCATCATTTATTGGCAGATCAAAGCCATCAATTAGATTGACAGGCTCGCCGGCTCACCAGCTCAGACGGTGAGCAGAGATGGAGGGGGCGGGGGAACTGATCCTGCTTCATGACCACTGATGCGATTACTTCCTCCAAGGGCACAGTGGGAAGAGGCAGAATTAGCTCGTTACATTCTCCCACAATACCTCAGACATGTGGCTCTAGCCCATTCATCTGATACCTGAGTTATTTGGAGGAAAAATATTCTGTCAATGCTGATGACAAATGAGAAAATGTGACTAAAAATTAACAAAAGATGAGCCTAAAATAGATTCTAGCTATGGCACCTATGTTCATTTTCATCTTTGCTGACGTTGGGGTTGTGTATGTGTGTACATGTGTGCGTCCTCTTCATGGTAACCTTTGAAGAGCACCAGATGTCATAGATCACTGGTTTTCTCTCCGTAGATAAGGAAAGGCAGAGGAGGGAGGGTAAGAGGATGAAGGCAGTGATGGGGTGATGGACGTGATAGGTACTTCTGCTTAATACCCTGGATGAGAAGGAGCCAGACTCTTAAGGGGGGATAAGTTTCTTTGCTGGATCACTTGCTTCTAAGGTTATGGGCCATGACGATATTGTCCTCTGTCAATCCTCTCAAATGGCGGATTTGATATCTCATCAATTGACAGATTTTTGACAGGGTGGGATTGCTGTAAGAATAGATTGGCCCACTTCCTGCAATGTATTGAGGTCAAAGGATGTATGTATTTGCACCTATTGACACCCATGTCTTTGCAGAATTACATATTCATGTGGTATTATGCTTTGTATTAATAGTAAAGAAAAATCCCTAATGTTAAGTAGATTTGGTTTGGTAAATTTTTGCTGCTTAGAAAACTGAAAATGAGGCTGATTTGATTGTCAGCAGCAGGTGGACAGGACTGGTTTGCAAACTGACCGACTTGGAGGACTCCAAGGATCCAGAGGAGAGGGTGTCCCGACTGCTGCGGCTCTTGGAGCTGAGGTGTGGTGAAGATGAGGGCGAGTCATCAATGTACGGCAGGATGTCGTGGTGCCTCCGCTGCTCCTCTGCACGATCTGCATCGTAACCGTATGTGGGAGGGGTCCCGGTGAAATGACCATCTGTAACAGGAGAGACAAAAACATTAGTACTTTTAACATTGATGTTTCTGCTTTATGACACAGTATGCAGGGGAGAGTCGGTGTGTTCACACATGCCGAGTAAGACAGCGTGAATTTGATGATTTGTAGTGCAGCAGACTGGTAGAGAATTTTTAAAGCCAATACTGATGTGAATAATGAGTGACAACGAGCATGATTCCAGCTGACATTTACGAATAAGATAAAAATAAACTCTAAACATTTTAGAGAACTGTTATTCACATACTTTCATAGTTGGAAAACATCATTTGGTGCACTGTACAGTATAAAGACAACGGTAATTCTAGGTTATCTCAAACTGTGTTTGGCATTTCTGCTCTGCATTCCCTTGTTCTTCTCTTGCAGTTTACACAAAGCAAATATATCTGCCAAAAGTTCACATCAGTTGATATGACTTCCTGAATAATTTGACTTCCATAGTTCAAATGTGCAGGTTTGGTTTAAAACAAACCTAAACTTAGTTACTTAAACTCTGATGACAACAACGGTTGTGCGCATTGCACGATTAAAAAAAAAAGCTTTTGACCAAATTTAAGTCCAGTTTAATCTCAGAAATACAAATCTTTGTGACCTGCAAGTCACCAAATTCATGCTTATTGTAAATCTTCCTGTGGTGCTCTTGGTATTAGAAAGGACACAGGAAGGGAAGTATAAAACCTTACATTAGTAAACTCCAATCAAACCCACATTTATTCATGTTACCGGTGCCTTTACACGCATACTGGGTAGATTTGTGGCTTACATTTTCTGGTTGGCCTCATGCTCTCAGAAGGCTGTTAGAGAGGAGTTAATTTTCAACTCTAATTAATGCAGGTCTGGAAACTGGGGCACACAAAATGAGTTTTCCCCCCTGCATCTTTGTTCGTGCATTCATACAAAAACATAAAGCTCTGAGAGGAAGCACTTGAAGAGGCCAACTGCAAACTGGGTCAAGGTTCAAATAATTTGAACACACAGCGCAGCATCTCCAGGGAAATTTTCAGCAACCTCACTCTGACCTGCTTCTGTGGCGGGCGCTATCACTTTTTCTGAGGCAAAAGCTCTGCCAACACAAAGTGGTTTTTTGCCTGTGATTATGTGTGCTGCCCTTTACGAGGAGCAGTGGGAAAGATGGAAAGAACAAGAAACAAAGGTCAGAATTCTACACAACATTGACTACAAATGACTTGTTTTACGATCTCACGCTCAGCGAGGTGATGCATTTCATTGATGTGCAACTTGTGGCTTCATCTAAACATGTTTTGATGAGTTAAAATTGGTCAGTTTCCAGGAGTGAGAGAGAGAGTACAGTCAGCGGTTCGGG
Source organism: Acanthurus lineatus (assembly GCA_029814665.1). Lineage (NCBI taxonomy): Eukaryota > Metazoa > Chordata > Actinopteri > Acanthuriformes > Acanthuridae > Acanthurus > Acanthurus lineatus. The sequence continues at coordinate 9,966,114 of JAPZDV010000011.1, read as the reverse complement.
GAATCTGGTGTGTAACAGCTGAGGGGAAGATATCATGCATCTCTGAACGTCACTGAAGACCTCTGCTCATCTCCTCCCACTCCTGCATTCAACAGAACCGCACTTCTCAAACGCTGGCCAGGCCTCCTCTGTGCTGACTCACACTAATAACATGCCATAATAACATGCACTTTCCAGAGTCAAACACAAACACACAGAAAACACTCCATGTCACGTCAAATCCTAAGAGTTCTGTAGCTTTGCAACATATTTAGAAACATTTGAACAAGTCCTGCTTTGAGAATCTACAGTCTCTCTTTCATTGTGTTTTATGGATGTTGTGTTTCCACCGGCATATACGCAGACATATGCTCTTAAAGCCACAGAGCGAAGGGAAAAAAAGAGAGAGAGAATGACAGAAAGAACAATGCCAGTGTGTCCAGGGCCCGTCTGACCTTCAGCCCACCCACTGCTCGCTCCGCGTACTCGCTGTTGCCTGTGGGTGGGTGCTGCCCACTGCGCCTGCTTCGACCGGCGGCATCCTGCCAGGCAGAGACCAACATAGAGGTCCTGTGTGTGTGTGTGTTTGTGTGCAAACAGTCTCTTCCCACAATGCCAAATCTTGCAGCAAACCAAGCTGAGTAGTGTACTACACATTCTTCATTCATTCCCAGCCTCAGTATGCGCCACTTCTTCTTCATGTTTCTATCATTTGAAACTTCTGCACATATGCTGCTCTTTATATATTTTATGATTTCTGCAGACTCCTGCTCAGAGCAGCTGTCATACCTTAAAATAACAGCCTTAAAATAATTTTGATGGTACACTGAATTGTAACGGGCTGACCGGTGCCTCGGTCTTAGTCACTCAAGTACCAGTTTCTGCACTTGGAATAGCTGTAAGGATCACAGTGGATATTTGATTTGACACTCTGTCTTACACACAACCAGTTATCACAGATTTTGGTGGAACTGGATCTTTTTTTTTAAGAGCAAATTCTTTCTGGATTTGCCTCTGACGTCCTCTGGCTGTCCTCTCAGCAACAAGTAAGCTAACAACTGATAGCTTTACTTGTTGCTGAAGCAACAGCTGCCAACTGTAGCTGCTGTTAGCTCTGTTAGCTGCTTGGCTAGCTGGTTGCTCAAACTACCAGGAAGTACCATTGCAGAAGATTTGGATCACCATGAGGAAGAGGAGGTTTTAATGTCTAGGGGACTAAAGAAGTATGCAGAGGGGGAGTAACACTGGAATGAGCATCAGAACCAGAGCCAGACAAGCCAACGCAACAGACTGAGGCAGAGGCGAAACCAGGGGAGGACGCTGATGGACAGTGACAGCAAGAGACAAGTGTAAATGTCGGACTGACTTTCAATCGTTGGCCAGAGCTTCACAAAAAAAAGAGGCTGCAACAGACCATGGCAGACTGTCTCGCCAGTAAGTAATATTAGCTGGCGTGCTAAGTTTGTGTTGTTGCACTTGCTTGAGGTTTGAGAAATGCTACATTGGCTTGACACGCAACAGTTTTGAATCATGTGAAAATGATCTGCAAACCTTAACATCCACTGAAAATGTCTGTGTGCACTGTACCAAATCTAACCTATTTTAAAGCTTCTAAAAAACAAAGACTTTCTGAAAAAAAAATCACACTACCAGAAGCAAATGGAAGTTTTGAAGAGGGATTCTGTGTTAGTGCAAAAATGCAGGGCGTTAAAGTGAAAAATACCAAGTAGGAAATGAGTAAGTGCTAATTTAACATGTTTTTCTTTTCTTTTTTTAATTTCCCTTCCCTGCCTCTGTGTTTTCATGTTCGGGAGCATAGCATTAAATCTTCCTACCACCCTGCCTTTTAAAAATGCTGTCCCTAGAAACACACTGAGGGTGTTTGCATGCATTTACGTGTGTATGGGTGTGTGTGTATGTGGGTGTGTGTGTGTGTGCGTGTGATGTCTTTGGTGCCCATACAGCCCTGAGGCCAAAAATATTAAGCAACCAAGCAACCATTTTTAGACTGTAACCACCTCTTGGCTTCAAGCGGGCAAAGACACAGAAATAAAACCACAATCATTATTAATGCTAAAAATGAGAATACATGCAATTCCAAACAGACCACTGCAGCTCTGACTAAACAGTGCGTCTGCTGGGAGGGAATGTGTAATCTCTTAGGGATAAACACATATAATAACTAGAAGGCAAATAGCTCCAGTTTATTTGCTTCTTACAAATAAAACAAGACAATCCAGAAGTTTTATCTTATAAACAAATAAAGGATTCATAAAAAATGTATTAATACATGAAAATTCTCAAGATTATGCTTTTGCTGTTCAGTGCTTGCCTATTATACTGCTTATACATGTCATCAAAACAGCTTAGCATTTAACCAGTAATGGATTTGTGTACATGAAACATGTGTGTTGCATGACTAGCAGTTTCCAATGGGAGGGGACCGAGCTTTACAAGTCAATGAATGGGTCACTATAGCCTGTGGTCGTCAAACACCAGGCTTCATTCTGTCCACGTCTGACCTCATCTCGACCCAGACGCTGCTCCTAACATCGCCTCGAGTCGCTTTCTCTCTTTCTGTCCTCTTTGTTTGTGTGCTCCTGCACCTCAGCATATCTAACTGCCTCTCTCTTTGTCTCTTGCCATCTCCTCTTTCCCTCTATAGGACAGATCGCTTGTGTTTCCGCTGATTTGTGGCCTCCACAGCTGGTCTCCTCATCCTTATGCTGCCGACAGATCAGCATCTTCCTTTTCCTGCTCTGAGCTGCTTTACTTTCCCCTTCTCTTTTGTTTTTTAAAACGATTACCCCCTCAGGAAAAAAGTGAACCGCATATGTGAAAAAAGTGATAACACATATGTGTGCCTATAGAGCAGGTGGAAATACACACACATACACATTTAAACACAAACATACAGTAGTGCCTAAGTCATTCTCAAAAAAAAAAAAAAGAAAAACTATTGATTTTTTCCTGGAGCAATTGGCAGAGTAAAAAGCCAAACTCTTCCTCAAACTGCAGAAATAAAACACACACATGCTCATACGCACACACATTCCTGTAAAATGTTTACATGGAAACAGTGTTTGGGAGGGGAACCAGTCTTTTTCCTGCTGCAGGTGGAAAACTACAATCACACACTGAGAATAGCTGCTGCTACGCTGCCATGGCAACACATAGGTCTTTCCAAAACAATACCATGGGCAGGGCAGGGGTATCAGGGTATCAGGGCGTTATGTGACACTGTACTGTTGATGGGGCGACCCATAGACGACCAGATGATGCACACAAAACATAGTGAATCAACTTCTGTGATGCGCAATAAGGGGTTTTTGATAGCTTGATATACTTTGAAGAGAAGAGAAATTGTGCATCTAGTTGTGTGTTTGCTGTGTAATTCTTGAAGAACTTCAGGAGAAAATATGTGTTTGTTGCGGTCAATATGTGCTGGACCACAGAGAGGAGAAACCTGTCAGTTACCCAAAGTTGGCAGTGAGCAGCTTATTAGATTCAGTCTTGTTAGCTTTTATTTGATCAGTTCAGTTTTTCTAAAATAATACATATTCCAATTTTAGATTTCATTTAGTTCACATTACAGCTTCGCGCCCGGTGTGAACGCACCATTAGGCAGTTTGTTTTTAGACAAAATTTAACATTTAAGAACTTGGGCCTCTTTTGTAAAAAGAAAGGCTTAAAGGGATTTTTTCTCTTTTCTTTCATGAGATCAATGCCATTTTAATATCTGTATACAAAAATGTAGTGTTAGACCCAGGAGATGGTTGGCTTAGCTTTGCCAACCAAAGATGTGAAGCATGTGAAAACAGCATTTAACCACATCTCGAGGTTTTACATCTGTTTTTGTACAGATTGAAAAAATAACTGTATGTATAATGAGAACCAGAGATAGAGCGAGGTTGGCTGTTTTCTCTGGCTTTCAGGTTTTATGTGCTAAGCTAAGCTAAGCTAAGCTAAGCTAGGGCTAATTCTGCTGGCTCTAGCTAAATATTTACCCCTAAGATGTGAGAACCTTATCAATCTTTTGGTTTCAGTCTGAAAAAGAAAGCAAATAAGCCTATCCAAAAAGTCAAAAAGAAAGAGAACATCTGTGTATCCCTGAGACAAAAAAAAAAGATTAGTTTTGCCTCTGAAATCTACATGTGAAATTTGTAGCTGTATTGCTAATTCTAAAAAGATACCCCGCACTGTGAAACCTGTTAAAAGAGTTTCTCTTTTTTGATTAATCTGTCAATGCCTCATCAGCTGTTTTAGGTGTACAATATATTTTTTAGCGCTACCACACACAGTAAGTGGCTCATTGTAATATGATGTCATTTTGAGACTCCATTCACCAAACTCTGCCATTGTTATTGCTTTATTCTTTGTCTTATGCTTTGTCTAGTTTACTTTGACTCTACTTGTCTCTGCCCTTTGACTGCATCTCTCAGCCATGATAGATACATAATCAACACATAGTAAAGTGCAGAAGTGCAATGGCTTAAAAACAATGAATGAGCTAACCCTCTCTTTGCCTCAATCATTCTAACAAAGACAAGGAATTAAAAGCCTTTTCTGCGATAAAGAGAGCTGTGGCCACCAGACAAAGAAGATGACTGTCACCCCAAAGCCCTGCAATGTTGTGTGTGAAGCAGAAAAAAGAAGAATAAGAAAAGGAGGAGTTAAAGTAAAAAAAAAAAACAGAAAACACCCACTGTGAGGACAGATATAATTATGCAAACTACAATAATAAGACAGAAAATGATAAATAACAATAAAGAGAGGGAAGACAGAGACAAGGCGATGGACTGAGAGGCATGAAATTGGAGTGGGAGGGAGCGTCTCTCAAAGGAGGCATAAGATATCCTCGATAGTGAGAGCTGCCTCTCCATCCCCCATCACCCTTTCCACTCAGCATGGCCGTCATAAATCTGCCCCGGCTGCTGAAGCCTTTATTGGCCTCTGGGAGGAGGCCCGTCGTCCTAACACTGCCAATATAACCTCTACAAATACATTCACACACTCACCTTAAAACCCACTCAATCCCATAGGATCCTACTGTTACACTGCAACACCAGAGCTCTCTTAATCCAGCTATTTGATTTGAATGTAATCAGAAATCGAATGGCGTGCTTTAATGGCTTCCTCTGGCCCCCCCGACCCCTAAATCTGATTCATACATAGTGTGCTAGCAGGGCAGAGTGGATTTGAAAAGGCTAAGCTTATTGAGGAGGCCGTGTCTGGATGCTGGAGCTAAATAAGATGAGCACATTTCCTGAATAACTTAGCAATATTCATTACCGTCCCTCAAACACAGCATCAAATAGGCAGTACTGTACTACGGGGGGAAACTGGGGTGGGAGCTGCTGCAAGATGAAGTAAAGAAAGAGAGAGAGGGCACCCCTGCCCCAGAGTTCTTCCCTCCACTAAATATCCAATTTAGAGACAATTTAACACAGAGGAGGGGGGGGGCTGGTAGACGGGTGAAAACTGTGAAAATTGAAGTGAAGCCTCGGCTACAACATCGCTGGGGGGGACAGACATGCCGTCAAATGAACTTGAACACAGCGTTACTCCCGTAATCCCTCTGTGACGGCCCAGGCACTTGACAGCAGTTAATTTGATAAATGTCGCCATCGTGTCATTAGAGAGCAGGCGCACTGGCTGCCATATTCTTAAAGTCCCCAATATCTGCAATATCTGCAATATGGGCGTGAATACCTGAAGGTGCAGCTCTTTTCTGCCCCCTCTTTCTTTTGCTCAGAGGACTTTGGAAACAGTCCAGTGAGGAATCCTTTGCTTTCACAGTGGGCCCTTCACGTCCCTCATAGAAACCATTCAGTGTAACTCGATTTGGAGGCAAAATGACTCTCACAAGATAAAGATGAATCCTAAAGGCATTCTTTAGAGAATTGCTGTAAAAGATATGACCGGCTTGGATTGCATGTAACAAGTGAAGCGAGTGTTTGGCTACACAAATCAACGTCTCTGCAGAGGCGATGTGTCCCTGGAAGCATGTTTAATTTTATGAATTTATTTTGGTTTTTCTATTGCTCCTTTGAGAGGACCAAGAGGACCACACATTCCCTGTATAAAGCAAGTGATTTTCCTCACCTTGTTTTTCAATTGTAGTCAATTTATCGTGCATACTACTTTACCAGTCCAAACCGCCTGACATCTATCTGCCGGGGAACTCCTTGTTCCCACTACCTTGCATTAACAGCATCACTCGAGCTGAGAAATAATAATAATAAACCAGTTTGTTTCCTGGAGGCAAAATCTTTGCCTCAGTGTTGATGATATCTGTGAAAACAACCCAGCGGCAGCAGTTATAAAGCTGGGACAACCGCCAAGTCAACAAACAGCGCCCCCTGCAGTGGTGTAATCATCCCTTTCTCTCAGGATGGAGGGATGAAAGAAAAAAAAATCAACACAGGAAAAGGCAGGGCCTGAAATCACAGCATGGGAGGAAGAGAGAGCAGAGGAGTGACGATATTTGTTAATGCGAGTGCAGCGGTGTGATGTTTACCGTGTGGTTTCATAATGCTGCAGTTTGTGCTGTGAGCTTTTTATAGATGTTCAAATGTTTGTATGTTTCTTGTGTTTTCCTAAATTACGGCGACAGATGCGCACTGTTTCAACGAGTCATAAACCCCAGCCAGCGAGAAGGAAACAGTGTCAGAAATGACAGCCAGGCTGCTGGAATGATCACTTAGTCTCACCTGCAGCGATGCCTGTAGCTGCTTTAATATGCTGCTTACTGCAATCCAAGAAAGCAACTTCTAAAGTATAAAAACTTTCTGAAGCTGGATCTTGCTTAGAATCTGACAGCGTTCACTTTTTTGAAAGATATCTCTAACAGCAGGTTTGCTTTGTCTAAAGGGTTGATGGCGTTTGCCTCTGGGTGTCAAACAAAAACATGTAAAGTAAATAAAAATATAGTTCAAATCAAAAACAATTAAAGGGGAACGTCAGTCATTTAACAAATGAAAGTCTTTTTACAGATCTTTGTGAGGACTAGTGTTAATGAAAAACACTGTTGTATTAAGACTTTGTGGCTCCTGCTGTGGGATGTCTGATGCATTGCCTCAAGTGATGTCACTTAAGTCAGTGTCAGTTAAGGAGGGAGACTACAGGTTTGGAAATAAAAGACAGTCTGGGGATGTGGGGTTTGACAGAAGTGAGCTTACTAGATTTCTATGGCCTGCTTCAAGTCTTAGTCTGAGGCTAGAGGCTGAAGACTACATCAGCGACCACTATGCACTCCAATAACACATGAATCTCTTACTGAACTGTAAGTGGTTGAGTTGCACTGTGGGTAATGTTACCAGTTACCACATTTTAAAAAGAAAGGAGAATGTGTGGAATCTGCTGCACTAATTTTGATCCATCTTACTTTTTGGAAATGCAATGCTTAATACTTTGAATTCTGAAGAATACTTTATCACATGCTGACTTTAACCAATCAGACCAAAGAATTATGTTAAGCAGTAGGAGAGCACTACCAACAGAACAATTTGGTAAACTACAAAGGCCAATCAAAAGAAGAGTGAAAACAGCTTTTTAATCATGAAAACCCCTCAACGTTGTCCCTGGCTCTTCTTTCATTGAAGAAATACTCTCTAGTTCTGATGCTTTAGCAGCATTTTCTGGCCAAGATGGATTTACAAGATCAAATTATCGCCTGAACTCACAAATCCAGCTGCTTTGCAGGGCAAAAATGAATTGTCCACTCTACAAAATGTCAAAAATGTAAGAAATAATGAAAAAAATAGCCATCAAAATTCCCTGTGGCACATTGGAGTGTTCAGCGAGATTTTGTGTTGACTTATTAATACATTATTTGACTGATCTCTTGAATATTAAAAAGTATTTGAATTTTGTGCTGAGACTTGTCTGTATAGAATATAAGTGAGCTTGCTGCCAGGAGATACCGCATCATTGCTGTGTGTTAGGTGTTAAAACAGACTACCAGGGGAGCCAGGAAAACAGAAAAATTATGTGATAAAAAGGAAGACAGATGAAAAGAGACAGTGAGAGGACGACAAAAGTTGACAGCCAGGCAGCAAATAGTAGATGTATACCGGACAAAATGACCCAAACACAAAAATAAACACAATTGCAGAAGAAATCAAGACATGGACACGAAAATAATTGCACAACTGTACACAGACAGTCGCAAAGTCCATGACTGACAAACAGGCAGATGTTGTGTTGTGTCAGCTTCCCTCCATACTGTGTGTTCCACATCCTCCTCTGAACCTTCAGCTTCTCTCTGTGTCAGTCTACATCTTTCATATTCTCTCTCTCTCTGTCCTGCCACTGCTCTCTTTGATCAAGACTTTCAAGGAAAGTGCTCACCTGTCTCAGTGGACACACACACACACACGCACACACACACACACCACTCTACCCTCATCCTGCCAGACAAACCTTTGATTCCACAAACGCCTGTCGTGTCTTCTCCGTCAACTGTTAAAGTCATTAGGAAAGAGACTCATTACCCCGACCCCCGAAGCATTATGGGGGAAATAAGCGTTCAAATTGCTGCAAAATCACACAGAGACTCTGATTAATAATACAGCATGCTAAATTACCAGCCCCGCTCTGGAACATGGACGGCACTCATTAGACTGCGGTTTCTACAGGCAAAGATGGTAATGCGTGATGAAAAATAGAGGACGCTTGGCTTTTAGGTTGTTTAGTCAGCAAACAGTCGACTACGGGAATTTTAGCGTAGAGAGGTAATGATGGCTCTTTAGAGGTATTTATCGTATGTGCATTGTCTTGTTTCTCTGCATCTGTTAAAGGAAAACACAATGGTAACACATTTTTTCCCCATTCTCCGCTCTCTCCATTTACATTACATGAGTGCTTTCTTCATTTAAATACTAGCTTTCCTCAGCATCTCTTGCCCTTTGTTGAGTCTCTCTCCACTCATTTCCTTACCATGTGGCCTTCGCAGGAGCCAGTCTGCGATCTCACCGCAGCGGTAAATCTTGAGGGCAGACCTCAGCCCTCTGACACTCTCTTTAATGCATTTTGAGCACCGCAGCGATTGCGTGTGTTTCTGTGTGGGCGGAGAGCAGCCTCATTAATTTATCTACACTGAAGCTGGCACTTAAATCTCAATGGCTATCTGCAAAACGTTCCGCAGCCTGATCATGTGTGGGTTTTAAATGCTCTAATGTGCTCAATAAAAATAGAATAAAACAGGACTGACAGGAACATATTGTCTTTGTCTTTGCAACAGTTGTTAAACTCTGACTGAAAATACTTATAAAAAAGTTTATCCTTACTAAATTCAATGTCATTGACTTATGGTGTATAAGGTGAAGTCATGATCAACTTTGTACAAGCGGCTAAAAGTTTGTGACACAATAAACTGAACACAAAACAGTTGTTGGGCTCAAAGGTTCAATATGTGAAAGGTTTTACAATATTTGAATTGGTTGTTTTACATTAATCAAACATATCTCCTCACTTGGCTTTAAATAAATCATACTTCAGCAACATGTTCTATAGTACACACTCCATCCCAGTGGTTGTGTTACAGGAGAAAGCTAGAAATCTGAGATGTTATGACACTGAAAGGTAATTGAGAACAATGTTACTGCCAGCACAAATGGTAACGTTAGCTGCTAGCTAAAATTTTATTTAATTGTCTGCTAAAGTTACAATTGGAGTCACCTGAACTGAATTCTTAAGATATACATGATATTAAAAAGGCAAATAACCATCACAACCAACTTACAGCCAAGTTAGTGGCTCTTCTGGAATGAAAATAGCCAAAGCAGTGCTATGTGCTAAATTGCTTATAACAGCATGCTAACAAGCTTAAAATAACATTCTGTTAACATCACAGTGTTTGACAAGCATGTTAATCATGTTCACCATCTTGGTGTTTCAGCATGCTAACATCAGTGAAAAATATGAAGTACAGCTGAAGCGGATAGTAATGTTATTATTTTGGTATGTTTTTGCTAAAAAAAAGAAGCTATGGACCAATTCAAAATTTTTATGAAAATTTTAAGTTATCAGGTAAGTGATCTAAGTTCTGACAAGGAATCCTGAGACCGGGATTGTTTGTTTGACTTCATGATTATCAATCCAACAGAGACATTTCACCAAAAATCACAAATGTAAACCTCATGGTGGCCCTTGAGGAAAGGGCTGAGAGAAAAGATAACATATACCGAAATATTTTCACATAATCACAGGTGTTAAGTGTTTTCATGTGTCTGTTGCTGGAGGGTGGAGACACTCATGGCCCAAAGCAGAGCAAAGGTCAGAGGCTAGAGGTTAACGCATTGGTGGAGTGGGGACAAAGGTCACATGAAAGTGTCTTCATATGTGTGTTTGTGTATCCATGTGTGCCTCAAGCAGGGGAGCCGAAATCCAATTAACAAACAGTATTACTACTTCAATCAATAAAACCACTACGTAGGAAACATATCCTTGCCCTTTAGACAAAAACATACTCCCACTTGAAAATATGGTCATGTCTTGATATCATGGAAGCGTCTGCACTCGACTGGATCAACAGAGATTGAAACAAATGATTGACCCATGCATCGGTTACAAAATGAAAAAGGTGGGCAAAGAGATAGAGAACTACACTCAATAGAGAACGATGTAAATTTGGATTTTGTGATACTCAATTTTCTAAATTCCATTCATATACTGATTTTACAAAAAAGCTTGCAGCATTACAACAGGACTATCCATCAAACTTATTTTGTAATTTAGTTTTGGTTCAGCCCGCTTTAGAGAGGAATGACAAGATAGTATTATTCCAGTTTCATTTTATCCAGTCTGACAGAGGCTCATGATGTGATCACAGCAGTAAAGAAAACTTTGTGACTGTTCCACAGCAATTTCTGGTGTGTGACAGAAAATTTGACACTTTAAAGTTAAAATTGATGACAACTTGCTATTTTGATCTGATTTGAAATACTGTGTCGACAGTAAACAGTGATGACTGATTAAGCAAAAATGTTTGTGAGGCCACAACAGTTTGCTAATAAAGACTGACTATCTTTCTGAAAGACCGATGTTCAACATTTTTTGATGAGTTTTTATTCATACCACATTATTTTATAGTCCACTTACTTTTGTAATACTACAACTATGCTGACATACCATTGTGCTTAAATCTTGTTTTTTAGGTAAGTTAGAAAATGGGCCTGAAGTGCTGCAATAACTTATTTAATGTGATAATAAAACATTGCAATGGCTGCATTATTTATACATTTAACCCAAGAGCTGTTGGCAGTGGCGGAGTACATTTACTCATGTACCACACTTAAACACAATTTCAAGGTATTCATACTTTATTTCTGCTTTATGTAGCCTTATAGCCCTGCTCCTCTTTATTTTGGTTTTAAATATTTTTTTCTGAATCATTTACTTGACAGTTTTATTTGCTAGCTACTTTGCAGGTTCAGATTCAGATTTTCTACATCAGACATGCAGGTCGGATTAATGGGCAACTCTGCACAATCTGGAGGTGTGAATGTGAGCATGAGTGGTTGTCTGTTTAAACTTGTCAGCCCTGTGATTGACTGGCGACCTGTCCTGATTGTAACCTCCCCTCTCATCCAATGTCAGCTGGGATGGGCTGCAGCCCCCTGTGACCCTGGATGATGATGGATGGATGACTAGATGGATAGATGGATGGGTAGATAATAGATAAAGCTATCCAGCAGCAGTATATCATGTAGTTAAAATCTGTTACACAACTACAAGTTGTTTTCTTACTGTTACGTTGCTTATTTCACCAATTATTAGAATCCTGTAAAACGACATTAGTCTCAGCTGAAGTGTAAAAACTGTTCTTTACCTTTGATACCTTTTAAATTTAATACTTTTGTACTTTTACTCGAGTAAAATCTGAAGTAAATTGGCTTTTTCTTGTCACAGAATTCCTTCACTTTTACAACATAACACTGTGTTTCACCATGAAACACCAGACGGAGACCAAGTCATTAAAATGTGTTGTTAGTTCCCAGGAGAAGCAGTTCTACACAAGCTGCATTGGTTTTGTGGGATTATGTGTCACACTTTCTATAAAGTGCAGTGGTTGTAAGTTTTATGGTTATGGGATTACAGTGTATGCACTGTTTAGGTGGTGCAAAGCTGCATAATGAAGCTAAATTTTGGCAGTATATCAGACACAAAACTAGCATCAGCCAGCTGGAGGCTGTGGCTTCATCCACATACTGTGAGAAGCTGTGAGAAGTGTCCCGATTGTGTGAAGCCCCACCGTGTCCCCCTCTGCACATAAATTAAGTGCCACTGCTTTCTCTGCAGTGTAGGACTGAGCCATACAATTCTTGTCAAAGAAATAATGAGGTAAACTGCAAGTGGCTCGTATGTTCCTCCAACCAAGCTGTTTTGAAACTGCATCCAACCGTTCACACACTTCATAGAGCAGGCCAACAATAAATGCAGCTTTAGTTCATCTCTTGAGCACATCACATCATCCCACATTACAATCCCAAGAGCCCCGTAAAGCAGGTAATGTTGCACTCCTGCTGCTGTTGCTCCTGGGGCCGTCTCTAAGAAACCCAATCAAACCTTTATAACCTTTGCTATCTCTTTCTACCAAACACTGAACTTTTACTCTCTGATAAACTGCCTTTAGCTTCATAAAGCCAGTACAGCTAAGCCAATTCAAAATCCAAATATGGCATCTAATTTTTATTAAGTATGACCGTGAGCAGTTTTATACAAATTCTGATAGAAGTTTATGATTTAATGGAAGAACTGAGTGTCCATTTTTCATTGATTTTCTGTGGTTTTATTTTATTTGTTTGTGTTTGTTTGTTTTTTTTTGGGTTGTTTAATATTTTTTCACATTCAGATTCCAATGTCTGAATAATATTAAAATTTACAAGTTAATTGCTCTTTGAGATGTATTCAGTTTTCATATTACTAGGGACATAAAATGGTTTTAAAATGACAATAATATTGTTTCTTGCAATTTTTTTCTGAGACAAGGTATCAAGGTAACTACTGGCATAAACACACAAAAAAGAAAGTAGGTGTATCACAAGAAGACCAGCTAAGAAGCTGAAAAAGTTGTTTCCGATTTCTTTGCACAAATAACTGAACATGTAATAAACTCCTACGTTGGAAATGCAACGCTGCACACTTTGAGGCATTAAAAAAAAATCATTATTATATCACCAACCTGAAAAAACTCTAAAAAGGCTCTACTCAGTTCACCTAAACCCTGTCATTTCTCCCACAGCTCTGGCTCAGACATCACGGCCTGCAGCGCTGCTTATCATCTGCAAACAGCACAACGAGCACAAAAGGCCCCAATCTGCCTAATCTCTGGTCAAACACAAGCCACAGCATCATCGCTGCTCAGGGCAATAAACTGCTGCTTTATGCCGGAGCTGTTCAGGGGACACGCGTTAGGACTTTGCTAAACGGACCATAGAGATTTGCCAAAGCCCATCTCCAGGGGAACTGTTGCCCTGGGTTACGGAGCCAACAGGAAGAGCATTTCATCTCTGATTAGGTAACCTGTCAGGACTCAGAAGAGGCTTTTATTCATGCTACTTAGATGAAATAACCAGGAGAAAATGAATATCCAAGTCTAATGAATGGTTAGTTTTTTGTTTGAATAGCAAACAGTGTAAACAGAGAGAGCCCTGAAAGACTGATGTTTAGCTCATCAACACTTAAGGCACATTTGGTTGTTAATGGCTCTAACCTGCATCTTCAGGCTGTGTAATATGAGCAGACTCTCATATCCTGTTACAGGTGATTTCATTTTCAGACAGCAATATATATCATGACATAGGAATGAATAAATAGTTTTTATAAATAAAGAGGGAATAACCACTTGATCTTTTTCTTACCATATTTTAAATCATATTCTCACCAAATAAAGGGTACTCTCTCATATCGCATTGTTTTTCTTTGTTTGAAACTTCACTGTAGAATTTCAGTGAAGCATGAATACAAAATAACAATGTATAACATATATATTTAAAAAAAAAAGAACAATGTCTGAATCTGGGGTTTGTTTCAAGCTCTCGCCTGAACTGTGTGGCTTTTGTCTGTCAACTCTCTCCACACTATTTGACATGATTCTTCTGTAGATGGTAATAGAGATACATGTTTACATCTGTTGTGGGAGCAGCATAACTCACAAAGTGCGGTTTTCTGGTCTGAAGATTTTTATATCCAAACCGCGTCCGTGCCGCAGAAATAGCCCCTCTTTTAAAGACAAACCTCTTGTTTTGTTTAGGCTCATCAGAGTCATTCTCCTGTTCTGAGTCCCATTCACTCTCCTCCATGTTTGTTTGTGTTGTGCTCATGCAAATCCGTTAAGGGCAGAAGAAAACAAAGCTTCATCCAAGTTGCGAATAGTTTTGCCATAAAAAGTGCGATGAACGAAACAAGCGATACAGTATGAAATCGACATTTTTCTGTTGTAACATGATATATTTATCGTCCCATTACACAGCCCTACTGACCCTGCCTGCCTTATCGTTTACTTCTTGATATCTATCTCAGCAGCTGAAGAGATAGATAAGAAGAATCCAATATTGATCACACATCATTTACTCCAGAATATTATAATACACACACTACCTTCAAAATTGAAAACAAGGAGGAAGAAAAGTGTAAAACTGCAGTCCATCATAGGGTAAACTGTCATTTTAAGATCCTTTCAATGCATGTCTCACCCGATCCATTGGTTGCCATGGAATTTCTGTGGCCTCTATCTCTTCTTCTCTAATCTTCTCCTCCTCCCCCTTTCTCTCTTTCCCCCTCTTTATACTGGCACTGAGCCAGTCTGACTGTCTGCCAGTTTCAAGCGTACCAGCATCAATTACCTGAACCTAGCACTCACATATTCCCATAATGGCTCTAAAACCTACACACACAACCACCCACCCACCCACCAACACACACACACACACACACACTTTTATAACATACATGTCTCACCCCCACACGGTGTCTGATCAAATACTTGAACATATCCCCTCTTTTAAAAACCTCCCCCCCCAGACTCTCAGCCTGTCTCTGTTCATGTGAACACACACGCACACTGTCACAAAATGAGGACACTGAATAATTAGTGAGATGAAAAAAAAAGAGTCGGTGCCTACACAGACAGTCATTTCAATTATCTCTATTCCTCTGGCTGTCTGGCTGCCGTCTCTTGAAGGTTATGGACTGAGCTCACCACAGTCTCCTCTGGGACTTAGTCATGAGGAGCAGCTTTGCTATTTGAAGCCCGTCCACGTTAGAGAATCCCATGCTGGATCTCCTCACTGTGCTGAAGAAACTGCTGCGTCTCCATCCCTCCTTTCCTGCTGAGTGACAGCTGTCTGGATGTGGTGGAACACTTCATGCTGAATAAAACTTAGAAATGCGTGGCAGACGGTGATAAATGTTTATCCTCAGGTTTTATGAAGGATGAGTTATAGGCTACTCGTGACGTTAAGACCAACAGGTCAACTGCATGGGATGTCTGGGCTCCTCATGGCTGCATTGTGATACAATAAACAGGGATGTTTGAATGAAGAAACCTCCTCTCTCCCTCCTCACTCCCACTCCTGATGCTCCCAGGTATTTATTGAAAACATTCAGCCTGGGCTCGGTCTCCTTGGCAACAGAACCTAGCAGGGAGACACAGGAAGCTCTAGGTAGACCTGTGTATATGTGTGTGTGTGTATGTGTGTGTGTTATTTATCTGCTTCCCTCTGGAAACACATGCAGACTCACTGTCCTCCATGGCTGTGCAGCAAGGACACGACTCATGATAATCCAGCATCATGTATGAAGTTTAAACCTACAAATTAAGACTTGCCAGAATGGGAATATGTAATAAACAGGAAAACAAAAGCAAACAAAGTGCTTTTGATTTAATCAGTCATCTATTTTTTATAAAGAAGAGATTTGCAATGAATTAATTATTGAATATTTTCAAAATAGAGATACATGTATCCATCTCCATCTCATTTTCTTTGTCACAGTTTCACATCTGGGGGGAAATGGGGCACTTTATGATTTATTGCGGCATCACACACCATCAATAACTCCATCTAATGCTCCAGAGAACCTTGGGTAATACAGACACAGTGAAACAGGGAAGGTCAGGTTTACAGCAGTGTTATTTCTGTGTTATTTATGGGGGGATGGGGCAGACAGATCCAAAATCTCTCTCTTTATTAGTTTCAGGTTAAAATCTTACTGCAACCTCAATGAAAATCAGTCCTCACACAGTCCAGCCACCATAATCCAGATGAAGAAGTGTAAAATGTTGGTATCTCCTGGGTGGGATGGTCTGCTCAGAAGACCAGCAGGAGCACACACTGGTATGCATTCATTGCTTTCCTGGGATTTTAAATATTACATTTTGTCTGTTTTGCTTTTTGTCTGTTTATATTTACTTGTTATTATTATTTGCTCCTGCTTGTCGTAATCAGAACTTCTGTAAAGAAAGAGATTTTTAAACTTGATGGGAAAATTTAAAATAAAAAATCTGCTTGTTATTTTTCCTCAATTATTATTGCCTTGGGCTTCAGTAATGGTTAACCAGCATCAGCAAGATTTTTATATACTTTTTTGCCCTGGGGTTTACCTCAAAGGCAAAAAACTGGCTGATCTTTTTTATTGCTGTTGGTTGTTGGGAACATTTTTAGCCTGAGAGAAGGACCTGCAGACACTACTCAGGACCTAGCAGTCATGTTGTATGCATTTTTTGGCCAAAAAACCCCCCCAAACTTTCTTTTTTTTGCCATTGAAATTTTCTTAAAAACATATTTGATTTGACATCAATAAAAGGCAGAGCAGCGACTTCAAAGCAATGTTGCAAATACAATGTTATTTATACGATTTAGACCATGTAAGAAAACATAATCTGTAGTTCAGTTGGTGTAAAAATATTATGGTTTACATAGCATTTCAGCATTTTTTTGCTGTGCTAGCATTATTAAAACCATTGTCATCATAAATTGTTGTTTATGGGATATGTATGTAAATGAATGGCATTGTTTAAAAAAAAGGACCAATATCGTCTTCTGCCGAGTGTAGATGAAGGACACCTTTGTGCAATGACCTGCTTATTCTGAAACAGCAGTAAATGATTGTGAGACGACATGAGAGGGCTGACATTTAACCATGAATAGAGTTGGTCTTTTTTTTTTGATAATCATTGTGACATTTTCATAAACACACAGCTGATTCACCTCTCTGAAAAATATAAAACATGCAGACAGAGCTTTTTATCCAATTTGAAGACCATGATAAGGCTCACAGAGACAGCAGGAGGGGTGCTGTCAGTGAGTCAGAAGGTCAGTAACTGGAGTAGGGGGTTCAGAGTTGAATTCATTTGAACTTTATCACCACAGATTATTGTGTTTTTGCTCTGTGGGAAAAGAACTGGCCTCCCAAATAAACTGTCTTCATAGAAATCAACAGAAGATTTGTAAAATTATATCAGTGTCATGCTAAAATGTGAACACAACTTGAGACAGATAAAAAGTGACAGGCAAACAAAGGAATGGGGGTTGACAGAGAGTTAGTGAGAAAAAAACTGAGAGAAGAGAGATGAGATGAGATAGGAGCCTCTCAGAAGCATTAACTACTTAGAGAGAGAGAGACGGTGAGGGAGGCAGTGTGAATTAGAGTCTGTCTTCTCTGGCGCCTCGAGGGAGGAATGATATATTCAATTTGGGTTAAAAGAATGCGTTTAGAGAGGAAACACTGCAGCGGGGTTCGGAGTGCATGCAAGACACGGATGGGGGATTAATCCTTCACTGAGTCTCTCTGCTGGATGGTAACTAAGAGATTCAGGAGTGGAGCTTTTTACTGAGCCAGATCAAGGCTACACACTGTCACTGAAAACTACAAACATGGCCGTGAGGGCAACTGGCTGTCTCTCAAAACTGTAAAAATGATGGCTGAAAAACTATTACACCCACGACAAAAAAAAACCAAGTTCCCTTCCTGACTTCATCTCAATTCATCTCCTTTGTCTTCTTTACCTTTTCAATCACACCTCTCTATTTGTCATCCCTCCTTCTCTCATGTCAAACTTTCTACTAATCATTTCATTGCTCTCCTCTGCCTCTGCTCTCCTTTCATCTCTGCCCTCCTTCTCTCGGGGGTGATGACTGATACTTAGGTGCCAGTTACATGGCCTGCTAGGGTAACATTAGCCTGCTTATGTAACAAGACACTGCAAGCAGGGGAGAGCATGGCACCGCGGGCTGCAGAGCTGCTCATATGTATGCATGGGTGTACGCCCACGGGTGTCATTTAGCTATAGTGCATTATGAGAGAGCGGTAGAGCATATAAGCACTTTTAAAGCCTCAGTTCCTACAGGCAGTCAGAGAGCTAATATTGGCTTTTTCTCAACTTTATCAAATGATTTGACTCCAGTAAATCAAAAAGAAGCATTTGCCTCATGATGCTGCACCCTATTGATTATGTGTGACTGAACAAAGAACCGAAGAGAAACCAAAGCTTCCAGGTTTTTCTTTTAAAAGTTTATTTGGACAGATATTGTTGAGTTAGTGTGTTGTCTAGTAGAATAAAGGCTGGCCTGGGCTATTGGGCCTTAAGTTTCTTTAGTTTTCTTTTTCTTTGTTGTCAGAAACCAAGAGCCTAAATGAAAGTCTACTGATAAAGTGAATGTAAGTACCTGTTTTGCTGCTTAAGAAACATAAAGGAACCTATGCTTTGTATCAGATTGCTCTTTTTGCACAGCGAGGAGGCCAGCAGGCTGACCCTTCTGACTGACTAACAGGAAAAAATATAAAAGCTGAACCAAGCTAAAGGCAAGTGTATTACACAGTAGGAGAAACATGATGAAGGCACAGCAGGTCCTTGTATTCACACAAAGGCAGATTTCCCCATAGAGTGTGGGCGTCCTCAAACTCTGCAGGAACGACCTCCTTTGGCGTGTATGTGTGTGTGTATGTGTGTGTGTGTGTGTGTGTGTGTGTGTGTGTGTTCAAAGTGACGGGGTGTGCAGGGCATGTGGGCGGTGGTGCAGCTGCCGGTGGAAATTGTGCACAGCAGCAGCACTGCACAGCCCCTGACCACCAGACAGATGTGCAAGAGCCGCAGTCCCACATGCTTATTACATACCAAGGACAAGGCAGGGGAGCCACACACGCACACACGCACACAAACACCAAGGCGCACACATACGCACACACGCCTGCAAACATGACCTCAGAATGCATCACAAGGACACATGAATGCCATCTATCAACACTGAGGCGTATTTACGTGCAACTGTAGCCCCCCCACCCCACACTCCCACCCCCACCCCACCCACACTCAGGCCAGATGTGCTTATTATGAAGCAGCCCGACAACATTACAAATAGCAACTTCCTCGTCAACACACAGACACGCAGCAACATTAAACTTCATGTGACCCTTAAATAGAAGAGGGACAGAGACGTACAGACTATGTGGAACTACAGTGGAAGAACAAAGGGGTCATTTTTGGCATCATCTTCAGTGGCGCGTGTGTGACAATGAATCAGGCCTGTCTCACCACTTAATGAGTAAGTGTATGTGTGTGTGGGTTTGTGTGTGAAATATGATGTGTATGTTGTGCTGTACAGCAATGCAGTGGAGCAAACCAGACATGTTTCTTCTTTGACTAAACCTCGACCTTCTACTGCTCTTAAATCCAAACACTTTCTATCTTAGCATCCTTCATGAAGCTTCGACACTCAAAAACTACAATGTAGCTACACTGTGCAGACTGTGAGTCAGATTCAAACTAAAATGCAAAATGCAACATTCCTGCAGCTCTTTTGTATTACACTGCACTGACTTGAGCAAAGTGTATCTATGAAAAAACCCGACAACTGAGTGTGTCTGATCTTTTGGTGCTTGATCTCTGCAGGCAGTGGTTTGATGCAAAAACAAACGTCTGTCCCACTCATATAAACACACACAGACGTACACACAGACAGTTTTGATTTAGATCTGATGACACTCCAACACAATGGGCACTTCTGCACTATCCAGGGTTTCTCCTTTGTCTTCAAATGCAATCACAGTTTAACATATTAATTGTGTTTTATAAAGTCCCACAGAGTCTTTTAATCCCACCTGAAGAAAAAGTTTCTGTCATTTCTTGAGAGCGTGTAAACAATTAATTTTCAGTTGAAACTTTTAATCACCAATGAACCATCTGTTCCCTCATGCACTAGAAAGCAGAGCCTTAGAAAATGACAGATTTAGGGTAACATGAAGAGAGGTAGAAAAACAAAGAGTGAGACAGACCGAGCTACAGAGTGAGCAAGCAAAAGTATTTAGGAGGACAGAAAACTTAACTACTTGTTAAATATTAATACAGACATTTTCTCAGTGCAAAGTTTTCTGACACTCCTGCACCGATGAGTGTGAGCATTTGCACATGAATACACAAATGAGAGTGGATGATGATGATGATGATAATGATGAGGATGGGTGAGTCATTATGCAAACAAAGCATAGCATCACATCACTATGATTAGAGCAGCCAGCTGTTAAATACAGGGGAGCTGGACGCAGCTCAGCCTTGAGTTGTTTCCTGCAGCACCGGAGCAAGAGGACACAGGGGGGAAATTACAGGTCTACACATGAGGAACGAACAGATTGACAGATACATAAACAGATGGATGTAGTTTACCTTGTGTAGTTTTTAGAGAATTAAAACAATGATAAATGATTATGGGAGGCATGTTGTGATAATTGTCAAGTCATAATGGCAAAGTGAAATTCATCTTCCTTCTTCATTAGGTTTGTGGTGAGCTGATAAGCTACATTAGCTTCCTTCAGCTCTTTGTTTCACTGACAGTGAAAAAAATACACACAACACATCTCTGCTTCCTCCCACCAAGTGAAGCCAAA
Organism: Acanthurus lineatus; assembly: GCA_029814665.1. Classification (NCBI taxonomy): domain Eukaryota; kingdom Metazoa; phylum Chordata; class Actinopteri; order Acanthuriformes; family Acanthuridae; genus Acanthurus; species Acanthurus lineatus. The sequence continues at coordinate 9,945,249 of JAPZDV010000011.1, read as the reverse complement.
ATATCCCTGATACTGGTACTGCTTTTTTTTCGGATAAACTTATTTGGAACAACAGTCTGTGTGGAAGTGGTCAGTGGATGGAGCTGCAGTGTCAAAGTCCCACCCGCTCAGTCGCCCCACTCAGTGGGTTTAACAGGGTTAGCTGTAGGCTAGTCACGACATTTTAAGATTGCTCCTTAGTGTCAAATAATCAAACTTGAAAAATAAAATCTTGAACATTCAACAGCTTGATAAAAACTCCCTTGAATGACAGAAACCATCTTTGGAGGAAATGTATTTGTTGTTTTTTTAGTTTGGGACTTATCCGATCCTCTGAGGAGGTGGGATTTTGCAATACTGCAGCTGGCCTGCAGGAGGCGATTGAGATGATTTGCTGTCATGACATCCACCTTTATTTATCTTGATGATTTCTCCAGATATCAGCACAGCCAAGTTAGATAACTGTTGGTCAAACGTAGATTGGCATGAGTTCAACATTTTGAGGGAAACACACACACAATTTTTTTTTTTAAATCACACAGGCTTTCTCTGTGAGCAAATATGGGGATTCAATCAAGATGATGATTTTGCTCTGGTATTTTGTCATTTTAAAAGCTGTCTTTTTGTTAAATATCTAATTGGTAACACCCATGGCCTCCCTGTGCAGCCCTGAATCTAAAAATCCACAGGAGTTCTGGGTCTTTTTTTGGCCTCAGTGTTTTTTTAGTTTCTCCTCTGCATGAGCTAGCAGTGAAAAAATATTTATATTTCTGAGTCTTTTCACAGTTTATTTTGCCTGATATACAGCTGATTCTGCTAATATGTTTGTCAAGTATTACTTTACTGAAACAGAGCACGATTATACTTAATGTTTATACAGCACTTGTTTCTACTTTTGCTTAACTTTGACACTTTGGCCCCTCTGACCAGTCCAGCTCTCACAGCTCAGTCAGATGGAGGCAGTCAAACAGGCCCAACTAGTCTTGAAACAGATAGAGTTGGTGCATTTTAAGTCCAAAAACAAAGAGAAACGGTAGTGCAGTAATGCTATTATATTTTTTACAAATCAAGTTTAATGCATTGTTTGCAGCTGCTGCAGAATTAAGTCAAAAAGGTAATCTAAAAACCATAGCTCTGTGGAGTTTAGTCTATCAGAATATATAGAAATAACTGGCTCGGAAAAGATCTGTGACCTCAAGAACAAAAAATCAAATTAAAGCGTGAGTCTCCCAAAAGGTTCTCTGTTCTTCTCCCCAGAGCCACAAATGCATCTATTCCCGTGTGGGCGATGTGTGCTTCACTAATCTGTTGCCAGAGCATCTGAATGATACAGAGAGGAAGGAGACGAAGGGGAAAAAGGTAGAAAAACAGTGTGCGATAAATGTCTATTTCTTGTTGCTACATAAGTGTGGCTCTAACTCTTTGTGTGAAAGTATGTCTGTTGAGATAACTTATGTGTGTATTTTTGTAAAAACTGATATTTTCTCTCGATTACGACAGCTATGTTGTTAGCCTAGGTGGACTTTTCATTTGCACATTCACATTAGCTTGCTGCTTAAAAATACAGTCAGCACACACACAAAGTTACCTTGGACAGGTTCCATGTAAGAGCCACATGAATCTTGCATCCATTGAGTTTTGACAGAATTTAAACAAATATTTAAAATGTTTGACTTTAGAGAAATCATGGTATCATGCTGTAGTTTCATTATTACACTCTACTTTTATTACACACGTTTGCAGTGTATGGTGTGCATTTTCCTCTGATAACAATAAAGTCTGATTAATGTACAAAAAAATGAGAGTAATTTGTATAAAGCTTTCAGGTTCAGCTCAAAAATAAACTATGGTCATTTGTTTGGGAGAAAGTTGCTCATATCCAGACATTCAAAACAAAAAAGATACAGTATATTAACACAGTGTTATAAAAAAAGAAGATTTGGCCTAAAAAAAAACTGAGTCATCAACAACAACTTCCATCTGTAGCTCAGTATACAGCGTTGTTAACCTCTGCTGGAGTGAATAAGATAAACCCTCACCAGACGGCTACAATGAGTCATAAGATGTACAGTGTCTGAGATAATATTACTCCTACTCACACACACATTGACACACACATACACACACAAATAAAGACAAAGAAGAAAAACCACTACAGCTGCAGAACCAGATTCGACACTGTCTGCTTTCTGCTTTGGTGGGGATGATAATTGTCAAGTTTCATTAAGTTTTTCTCAGCTTTCTTACTTGGAAATGGGTTGATCAGGCATGACTCTTTATTTTTTCCTCTAATAACATTCAGCTGAAAAACATTTTCAAACAAATGTCACAATTCAGAGGGGCAGCTTGTGAACTAATGTGCAAATCTGTGAATAATCTGTAATCTTCCATTATGTTTTAAAGTATGCATTATGGACCAATCCACCACCAGGATACACCCACAATGCACCAGTTTTACTAAGTTGTCTAAATTAAATGATCAAATGGCCAAATAAAGGACAATGTGTAAAGAAGTTAAGATGGCAAATACATCTGGAAAAGAGACTGTCAATAAAAAAAATTGCCTTTGATCTAACTTGTGCATTTACATTTGCATCATTGTTAATTAATGTGCAATGAACGTCAATGGCTTTTGAACTCTAAACCACCAACACTTCCATTCACCAGTTCCTGTATTCTTCTATTATCTCCTATTTGCAAACAAAAGCAACTTTCATATCACATTACAGGACACCTGTCTCACTGACAATAAGCAGGAACAGATAGCAGCGAGCTACTGTTGGGATAACAGCTGGATACAAAGGACAGGGCCCCTAAACCAACATGAACAAGTCAGTGTGTGAGAGACGGCCTCTGACTAAAACCCTACTGTGGGAAGATAAAAAGATGAGGTCTGACTCTGTGTGTGTGTGTGTGTGTGTGTGTGTGTGTGTGTGTGTGTGTGTGTGTGTGTGTGTGTGTGTGTGTGTGTGTGTGTGATTAGACTTGTCAGACAGGCTTTGTAAGAATACCTGCACCAGTTGAACTGTGTGCATGGAAAGAATTAACCTAAATTAGAAACAGAAGCGTAAGGACATGCAGTATTTATACTTGTGGTTTTCTGAGTAACTCTTCTGTCTCAGAGCGCTGCAAAAAGCAACTACGTGCAAGTGTCTCCACTACACCACTAGCACAAAGCAAGAACAGAAGGTTAAAAGCATAACAAATCATCATAGCCATGATAGCTTCCATTAAACCAGCCCCCTGGATAAACATTAATTTTATTTTGTTTCTATTAACCGAGCAGTTAATCCAACAAACAATGTGAGTGTTATTGTTGGATTTTAAGCTGCTATTAAAGTCATGTGACTGTGAACAATAACTTGCATTGTTGACACTAGCTCAGGGTCACATCAGCAGCTTGTTTCTTGTTGTATTCTGACACACTTAGCATAATGGCCACACACACACACAGTATTGCACATTGGCTACTGGTATTTGACAGAGTGAACATGACTGCATAGCGTATTGGTTACATTACTAAATGCATTTAACATACCACATCATAACTAACATGTAGTCTAGATAAGTGTTTGTTTTTTTTTAGTAAAACTTTTTTGCAAAACTTGTGGAAAGCCCTCTTTAGATTCACTGGTTTGTCCACTTTGGCCTCTGTAGAAACATGGCTATGCAACATGGCTGACTCTGTGGAAGAGGACAAGCTCTTTTTTTAGATTTAAAAGGCTAATTTTAGGGTAATGACAGCACAGATAAACATTATTTTCCTTATCTGCCATATTCTAAAGGTAGATGTCCCTAAATCCTACACACTTAGCATTAAAACTACATTTTTTATGCTTCTAAATACAGATAAATAAGTCATCATAGCTGTCAGATCAGTTTAATGGGGTACAAATTAAAAACTGCATTAAATGGAAAGTGCACATCTTAAAACTGTACTCAAGTATAATCACTAAGTCAACGAAGTAATTTAAAACCTCCAGCTTCCAACAGCTACTTGGCAGTAAAATTGGAAAATGAACACATGTAAGTCGACAGGCACACACAACTTGACACACCGTTGTCAGTGCACTCAGCAAAATATTTGAATCATCTCACACTCTCTTCAGCTGCACCGGCCAAAGTAAGTAACCTTTTAGCACGCAGTCGTGAGCCCTTGGCAATGAGCCCGGGGCAATACTAAGTAACGAGTGGTCAAGACCGGACAAGAACGAACTGAGGCAGAGAGAGAGTGAGAGAGAGTGAGAGAGAGAGAATGGGAGGGAGAGAAACCATTATCCATTGAGAAAGTGAGACAAAAGACAGCAGGGGCCTCGCCACACACCAGTAACAACAAATAATAGCTCCCAAAAAAATGGGCCAAGACCCCTGAGTGACCCACTTTTTCACCGTTAGCAGACCAGTGATACTCCAAACTACAAACTGACATGATCAGCAAGTCACCCATAACTGCAGTCAGGCTGTAGGTGTGTGTGTATGTGTGTGTGTGTGTGTGTGTATGTGAGAAAGAAGAGAGAAAGATGTGCATGGACGTGCGTGTTGGCAGAGGGGGGCGTGGGAAAGCAGCACTTGCTTCGCTTCAACTTCACCTCTGTCTGGATCCATGTCAGCTGTGCTTTTTCTCTACTTTTGAATCTCTTGCTGATTATTGCAGCATCAAGGATCCAAGGATAATTTTCACTAGTGGGCAACCTGCTGTATAATATTTGGTTATTCAATTCTTGTTTTGGCTACAATATGAGAAAAAAGCGCCAAAAATACAAATATATATTCAATTAACAATGATTTAGCACTGAGAGAAACAGCAAGGAATAGTCAAAACCAGTATTTATGAGTAGTCAAATAACCCTATTATGCTTTTTTTCACATAATCCCTCAAGCCAAATCCAGACTGGTTGGGTTTTTTTTGCATCTTCAGCAACATTTTGCATCCATCTGAGCACCCTGAGAGCAACCTGAGGGCTAAATAACCCGTGAGAAAAAGACAGTGTGTGTCAAGACAGAGTGTGAGCGCCTCCACAGAGTGATTCAGTCTCTAACTGAAGCCATCAATAACACAACATACAGGTTTTACAGCAATATGGGGGGCAGTGGTGTCTGACAAGCTTTCTGCAATCTATAAATTTCACTTTCATCATACACATACACATACACACACCCCCTCACCAAAAATAAGCTGCATTTGGTAATTTATGATAAATTCAGCATGGAGTTTGTATTGTCTCTGCTCAACAATTTAGATTTATTATTTACTAAAGTTTTAGTCTTTTTATTTGGACGCATAAAACTCAGATAAAAGGGTTGAAACAATTTGCATCTTTGATATCTTTCAGGCCCTTTTTTAAATTAATATATTGATTGTGACAATTTCTTAGATGCTGAAAATAATCTCTCAGTTGTAAACCCCTGATATTTTAACACAAGATTATAGGCAGCAAGTCATTTTAAGGGGACCCGTCTGGATTTATCTATCAAGAGGACTATGAAAAGGTCCACCACTGCACTTCAACAGATGTGACTGAGATCCAAATAAGTACCTGCTTCCTCCAGATTGTTTCTTTAACCAACATATGGGGCCGAGGCTTGTTTAGTTTGAGTCACCGCATGGCACATGTCTTAAATATGCTTCGCAAGGCTTTGCCTCAAGAGCAAAATTAACTCTCAGCCTGAAATTACTTCACAGCACTTGTTTTTGTGGCTGTTTCTTTTATGAATGCAACCCTTTTATGCCCTTTCTTCATTACTCAACCAATGAGTTTATTTAGAAATCCGTTTTGCCTCTGGTTCTTCTGTCAGAAGATGTTCCACGCCTTAAAATGACCCTGCCACACTGAAAATAGACTCATTCTCATTCAAGCAAACACAGATGAAAACATGCATGTACACACACACACACAGACAGACAGTATATACACATAGTCACTTGTGATGTCCCACCCCTGCTGTCCCCTTGTCAGATGTTCCGCCTGAGATCCATGAATCAGCTTCGTTCAGACATGATGAGTGGCTCTGACATCAGTGTCAAATTATAGCATGCTTCCCACATCTAACTTAAAAGCATTAGCAGAGGGATTTCTGCTGTCATTCAGCACAAACCACAAATAAAAAAAGAGAGTAAAAGAAATATCCACAAAGGTAACATTAGCAAGACAGAAGCTATTACAAACAAAGTCATAAAATCCTCAGAATGATACCATACTTATATTTTGAGTTTCAACAAAGTAGCCAAAGAATTCCATAAGATTCTGATGAATTTACATACAAATCACTCGATTCATTGGCTTAATAGCCATCAAAAGGATATTTAACTAATTTTATAAACTGGGTATTATTTTCATAATTGCTGCTCTGGCTAATGCTAGCTTTGTACTATACACCTTTATTGATTCAGGACAAACAACTCTAAAAAAAAAAAACAATCCGTAGGCATTTTATCTTAAGTAGTTTCAGCTTTTTTTACATTACATTCTTACATTAATTCTTTCAACACTCATCTTTCAGTTTAAATCAGTGGTTCTGAAACAATGCGACAGTGGTGGGGCACAGAGCCACAGCAGGAAGGGTGGAGATGACCAGGAGGAAAAAATATGGCTTTAAACTGTGTTAAATGATTATGATTTCTGTGGATAAACTAAATAATTAAGAGTTAGCTAATGCTACTGTGTTGACCTTTCTTGAAGATTAAACTTGGATTTTGACAGTTAAACCTTTTTCATTTGTTGCCTGCTCTTTCACTGTTATTGACCAATTTAGGTAAAGGTGTTCATTGCTAAAAAAACACACAGCTAATCAAGCTAGCAGTTTGATTAGCTAACAAGATATAACTGTTTTAAAATAATAGAATTTTCCATAAATATTGGTTGACACTACAACAAGGGTTCAGGAGTTAGTGAAGATCTAAACAGAGGTTAAAAGAGAGGATATACTTTCTTCACATTTGCCAGGTGGCAAAAAACGCAACACCAAATGAATGCTACCATCCTATTGTATCAGCTGGTTGTGTAAATAGGAAACAAGTTAGCCATATCATCTAAAAAAGAGATTATATGTCAGTGCTGTGTTCACAACTTGTTTCAGCTGCCAGTAAGTGGCACAAATATCGTTTTTTTGTCGGTTCAAAACGACTGACCTTAAACACTTATCTCTTTCAGTCTAAAAAGTAAAGTGTACTTTCCTTTCTAAGCTAGTGAGCTTGTTTTCTCTTCCATTTTATAATTTTTTTCCCTTACCAAGGATTTATTGAACAGTTTTTGCTCATCATCTCACCTCAAATCCTGCCCTGCTTACACGTTAAAGTGAGTTAAAAATAAGTCAGCAGAGTGAGATGGCACTTTTTGTTTTTGGAGAAAGGAGATAATGGCTTTTTACTGGCAGATAGCTCTTTTTCTCAAGAGGTCTGGCCTTGAGACTAAAAAAGGCAAGAGGAAATGGTCCACAGTCAATACCAATCTATCCAACTGAATAGGATAACACCATTTAAACTGGATATAGCCACAATTACATTCAGTTTAACCTCTGCTGCTCTACTGGCTCTTTCGGTAAGTCTGATGGATTGTTATAGGTTTTAACTGTGACATCCTGATGAGCTCTGTCCTTCAGACTCAATAGGCTACCTTGAATGTCTATTTTCAGATCTTTTAAGACATTAGCACTCACACAACTTACTGGTTTACTGATTAGGGTTGGGGTAGTTTAATAAATTCATTTTATTGTCCATCTCTTCTCAGAAATGAAGCCTTACAATATGTTGCACATAAGAAAAACTGAATTAATGAAAGTAAGAAAGGTTTGCAGATTCATGGCAGAGTCAGCTGCATTCATGTTCAAATCTTTCTCCTCAGTTGAAGAGGGATGACATAAGCCAGCTAGTCTCTTGTTGCCGACACATGAAAAATGAAACGCTACATTGCCAGCTAATTCACTTACATAAGAGCCTCAACTGAGACATGAATTCAAACGCACAGTGACTGAGAGAAAAACGAAGGATAAACAGAAAGAATCATCAAGGCAGGAGGCAGAAAAGCAAAACAAAATATTCATAATTGAATGTCTGTGAAGTCTGTGTGTTTTACATTGTTCTTTGTATTTCAGCCAAAAATGTACAGCACATTAATGTGACATTTAATCTAAACTACAGTGCAATTATTCTCATGTATCTCTCAGCTTCAAGCCATTTTTCATATCACAGTGGATTTGTCATACACCCCATGGAGATTTCTTCTCCCACAAATCGTCTTGCAGTCTCTACAGTCACACAGAAACACTCACAGGCGGTGGAGATTTAGTAACTATGATCAACACCCTGCTGACATGGGAAGGGATGTAATTCTCCTGCTGTATTTCTGGAAACAAGCCACTTTAGTTTTAATCTTGAGTCCAGACAGAGCCAGGCTGTTTGGCACTTCATCCTCACATGCATCACAATTGTTTCCAGCCTGTGTGTGTGTGTATATGTGAGTGTGTCTCAGTCAGTGTGCGTCTGTCTGTCCTGAATGACATTGGAGAGCCGCAGACACACGCTGCATTTTGTTTTTCCAATCTGAGTGTCTTAAACCCTCTCTGGTTCTTGTCTGCAGATGTGACTGACAGTTAATGCACAAGCTTGCTTTTGTGTGACTGGCCTATTACCAGACTGACTGACAGGTCGACTGACAGCAGGCCAAACAGCTTTGACTTGAGGGCAATATATGCTAATTAAAGCGTACAAGAACCTCTACTGTCCCCTGAAGAGCAAAAGGTTTTAACTTGTTCTAGTAGCCATCCAGTGTCCCCTGTAAAAACACTGCCACTGTATTTGGTCTTTTTGTTTGAGAACTTCCTGGTCATGCAGAGGTTATTGATACAAACTGATAAGCAGATGTAACTTTTACCTTTTACCACCAATCTTAAGGTTAAAAGCAGTTTAATTTATCCATTATGTTCTCCTGCCATGCTGCAAACAGGACAAGCTGATTATGTTTGCATTTAAACCTTTTATATTTCAAAAAGGAACCTACTAATTGGTGCATATTAAGCGTGAGGAGAGGAAATTTTAATTTTGAAATGAAGAAAGTGCAGTGTGTCAGGGACTTAAGCATTTATCATTATTATTAATCTAATATGTGTCTACAGGGCAAAAAAATGATCATTTTTAGCATTTTTCAACAGTGGATCAGTTTGAAGTATTGCAGGGAGGAAGGGAACAAAAGGAGCAGCCACAGTGAGCTGTCACATGAAGAGCTGGTGGCCAATTTATTTTCCCTCATCAACACTTTCACGTTCTCTATTAGCATTACTGGGTTTGAATCCAAAATATTTCTAAACAGATGCTTTTGTTTTTCACACTGACACCAAATCCTCTGCTATTGTCCTGACAGGCAACTCTCTTTGCCTCTGCTGCTCTGCTGCTGCTGTATGAAGCAGATACTTTTTAGTTAACTGTACCATCTTCAGCGTACTATGTGTGGAGTTAAAAAAGCAAAATGACGGTGGAGAAAGTGGGCAAGTCATGCAATCGGCCCGTACACAGTGTAACACCACTAACAGATTAATGCAGTAGGCTTTCTAACTATAGGACTAGAGGTGTGTTCAGACTGATTGTGAAGCATATTTCAGATTCTAAAAGAAAACAAAGTCAGAGAAATGAAACAATGGACACAAAAAATAGATTTAAAAATAAAAATTAGATTTACTTTTTGTGAAGCAAAGTGACCACAAGTTGAAAATATGCTATTTCAAGGTGCAAAATGCTGGTAGGCTACATGTAACACAGCTTTATGGCTCAATCTTTGAACATAAAAAAAGGGATGTGGGATGCAAATGACACACAAGCTGGAGGTCCTGGTAAGAACCTTGATTTGAGATCAGACAGTGTCTCCAAAAATAAAGGCATGTTGCTGGCTAGTTGGTGAAGTTTGTTGCAAATAAGCCTGGACTGTAAAAACACTACTGCTGTCCAAATTGCACAAGCACCCCAACAAATGATTGGCTGGAAATAAAAATGACAATTTCTAACTCTGTCTATGTGTCTATGTTTCCATCATCACAATCCTCTTTTGAGTGTTTTTTAAATTCAAATGCAATTGCTCTGGCATGATACATACTGAAATGTATCAAATCACACCTGAACCTTAGCTCATGGTTTGTCTAAGCTAGCAAAAATATCAAAACAGGTGTGTGTTTAATTGCAATTTGGCTACTAGTTCACGTTTTCAAAAATGTGTCTGTACTTGAACTCCTCTTGATCTAACAACAGGGAATCTTACATAACAGAAGCTAAAGATACTCACACTGCTGTTTCACTGTGACATTAAGTAAATTTTGTTTAAGAAAAAGAGGTTTAAGACCAAGGTGTTTTTCTGGAGTTAATGTCCAGCATATAATGAGTGTAATGAGAGTAACAGAGAAAATCAGTCACAAAGCTCCTGTTTTTACAGAGCTGGTGAAAGTCGAGGGCACCTCTGTGGTTTCAACAGTACGTCCAGCACAGCTGCCTGCAGCTTTTGGACGGTCACACTGCCTTTGAAACACGCATACATGCTCATAATCCAAAAATCTCACCTGAGCTCTCATCCAAACACAAACACACACCCCCTCTTAAAACTAACACATCTTCTCCCTGTGAGAGAACAGAGGCCTTGAGGCAAGATGCCATGATGTATCTGCGAGAGGAGAATCTGCTTCTCTCTGTGTTGTGTTTTTCGCTGGAGTCATCTCTACCTTGGCAGGCTAATTCAATTCATTATAGCTAATTGTGTCTGTGTAAAACGCTGGAAGTTTCCACTGTGTCGAGCACTACATCTCTTCACACAGTCAAGCCATCTGTTTAGTCTTCAAGAAGCTTTCTCTCTTCAGGAGAAAGGGAAGATGGCAGATAGTTGGATGCCTTTTTTAGATTTAAAAAAAAAAAAAACAGCTTAGAGATCACACTCAGATGGGAATGTATGGACCATTTTCTTCCATTTCAACTGCTAAAACAAAACAGTCTTGAAGAAAAGCATCTGTTAAAACAGCTTTCAATGCTCATTTACAGAATCTTGACAATAAATGGATTGCAGCTGTGGCATCGCTGGTGCTGATGAACTGCTTCCTGACTTGCTTTGTTTGTCTGCAACAAAGCCGTGGCTTGAAGACAAACTTTAGGAAAGTTATGCTTGTCTGTCTGAGGGGGGAGTTTTAGTCACAACCATGCTTCACAGCTGCCTAACTAACACAGATTCAGAGTCCAGTCAGTCTCAGCACGTAGCCGAGGGTTCAGCCATATTTCACTGCAAGATTTATAGATGTCTTCTGATGGGTGCCCTTACCACAGATTCACTTAAGGAATCAATAGAGTTATGAATATCTCTTGGCGTGGCTCTACGCTAATAAAGTTATTGGCCCAGAGAGCAGACTGTGGGTGTGACGGGGCCTTGTATAGATCACTGCTCTCTGTTCTCAATTGAAGGTCACTCTCAAGCCGAACCGGCAGAAAAAACACATGAAACACAAGAACACATCTGTGCCCACACATTAACAGAAAGACAGACATCAACAGCAGGGCGTGGCATCTCCTCTGTGGCCAATAATACAGTGCACATGAGAGGAGAAGCTTTCAAAGACTCAACAACAGCATTTCCACCGAGGGACTGGTGTGTTGTTTACATTAAGTGTGTTTGCACTAGCAGGGAACTCAACTGGAGAGCAGTGCCTTTTCTGCGTTAAACTCAAGATCCCAAGATAAGGATAAAGCAGAGGGAGGTGTGTGTCTAGAGTAAATAGTGCTGGGTGTGGGGTTTTCTGCAGTGTGTTTATCTGTGCATGTGTATTAGCTTTAAACAAGCATTACAAGGAATTTTTGTGTTGTAAGGACATTTAGCTCAATTGCAACTTTAAAAGTCTATTTGAGGGTCAAGAGTAGTTTTTTAGTTAGGTTCAGGTATTTTGCTGTGATGGTTGATTTGAGGTAAAGTGGTTAGGAAATGCAGTGTGTGAACATGGTCCCCACAAGGACACAAAGAGTGTGTGTGTGTGTGTGTGTGTTTGTTTGTGTGTGCACGTCCATGATGACACAGGAATTCCTTGAAATACATTGTCCTCTGGCCCCCCATCCACTACCGAGAGGGGGGTGGGACAACACCATGTCAGTCATTTGTCACAGCACTATGTCTGCTCTTTATCCCTCTAACAGTGACTGTCATGCTTCTGTGGACATCCAATCAGAAATAAGTCTCTCACCCATTCTCCAATCACATGTCTTAGCAGAAACCTAACTACCATCAATAATAAAATACAGTCAAGATTGCCAAAATAAATTACAAAGGCAACAAATTATTTAACTATTTTGGATTCATTGTTCGGTTTGGGGAAAAACAGAATGTACAAAACCTCCATTATCTAGTTTAAAGTCAATCACATGTTTGCCTCAGATTGACAAAATGTGTGACCAACCTAAATTTGTTCTGGCAGATTTAGCGACATGACTGGGCATATAGCTGAGCCTACTCTAGTGTTGTTTACTCTGCTGTGTTTATACTCATCATCTGCTGCTACCAGACACTGCCTGTAAGCGACAGTTTAGGGACGCTGAGTTGTAAGCTACGAAAGTATTTACAGATTAAAGTCAAAGTCAGAGCAAACAGTCCTTGCTTTGCTAACTCCATCATCAGCCCTGAGAGAGTATGCAATAATGATGGACAATAAGGAGGTGAAACAAAGCACTCCGAATACAAAGAAGTCACACAGTGGTGGGAAAGTCCTCACGTTGCACAATCAGTCATTGGTTGCAGGTAACAGAGATTATGTGACTCACAGTATTTGCAAAAGAACTGTTTTTTTTCATTCATTAATTGAATGTTTATGTTTAGCCTTGGAAATGACTGAAAATACATGTATCTGCAATGATATAAGGAAAAATATAGAATTTAAAAAATACAATTTTTTGCTGAGATGAGGTTTAAGAGTAATGTTATGAATTGTTCAGGAGCAGTCAGAGAGTGATGCTGAGAAAGCTTTGTAGATAACTGCATGTCTGGTGCATAAAAACTAAAGGCAGATTTTTCAAGTCCAGAATAAACTTTGGGACTTTTTACTTGAGACAGTTTTTACAGCAGGTCTTGTAGAGTCCTGTGGTTCAGTCCCACATAGATGTAATGCGGGTGGTGAAAATCACAGATGCAGAGAGACACGTGTTTGTTATGCCTCCGTACCAGAGCAGAGCAACCAGCTCTGTTATACAGAATGCAATGGTGAGCGTCATGGGGATCTTTGGTAATAAATCTGAGGGCAGAATGATAAATTGAGTCTAGTGGTTTGACAGCAGAGGCCATTATATCACTATAATCTAAGACTGACAGAAAACACTGCCAAGACAAAACCTTTCATTTTCTCTTACATTCATCTTCTGCAGTTTGTCTTTCTCTTCTGTAACTTTTAAGATAACAGTGAAAGAACAGGATCTGATTGAATTGATAAACATCAGATTTTATATCCAGGTCACATATTACATTGTGGAGGTAAAAACTTTGATAGAATAACCTTTTTAACATCCAGTATAGAAACTCTGACATCACTGATTATTGTCATAGTCCTGTCTTGTTTAATTGTTTTCATTCGTTTGCTCTATGTTTATCTTCTGTTCCCTCTAAGTCTGTTTTTTCCTTCAGCACCTTCCCTCCACACCTGCCTTGCATCAGTGTCGTTAATCCTGCCTTGTCAGTATTTCTCCCAGCCAATCAGCTCCTTTCTTCTTCCATCATCTCTTTTTCCTTCTCCACCTGCCTCTCATTACTTCATCAGTTTAGTTTGTACTTCAGTCCAGTTTTTCAGTTCAGTCTTGGTCCAGTTGTCTGCTCTGTTTGTCTGTGCTCAGATTCTGTTAGTTTGCAATAAAAACACTTGCTCTGCTCTACTTGTGCGAGCTTTGTTTGTGTTGTTTCATTTCTTGTTGATCTCAGTGCTCGATATGTGAAAGCTTAAGTCTGAGGCATGTTTAGTTTAATCTACCACACTTTATAAGTATTTCCCAGTGTAAGTTTTATTTGTGCAACCCACCAAAATGCAGTTTTCTTTATCCATTACTGTATTTTTGCATTTAATATCTCATTTCAAAGTCTGTGGCTGAAATGCAATCTGGATGAAAAGGTTATCAAAAATAGTGAATCATTAGGCAAATTTATAACTAGAAAAATTAACTTCTTTATCTAAAGTTTGGCATGATGCACATTTTCATTCTCAAGTGTCCTGCATCAGAGCTTCTCAGCCAAACTAAAAGGTCCACAGACAAAATGTTTTCAACCAGGGAAAAACTCTTTCTAATATAAGGAAAAAGTGATCAGCACCACATACAGAATTTGAATAAATTGCAACTCTAGCAATAAGATACAGATTACAAATTCATTATCTCTGACCACTTATAGTTAACAGTTATGAGAAAAAATGTTCCTTTGCCGGAGTTGATAAAACTCAGTGTAAAAGTTAATTAAGTGCTGCTCAGTGTACGATGGGGACTGCTTTAGGGCAATTTTAAGATCTGTAGAGCTTCTATATCATATGATTTGTTTTTGATGTGAAAGAACTTAAGAGAAAATTATTAAGTGCAGAAAAAAAAGTCAAATATTCTCTGGTTTCAGTATCTCAGATGGGAGAATTTTGCTATTTCCCTTCCTCATATGTGACAATAAATGAAATTTTTTTTCTTTGGGACTATTAACCAGAAAACAAGCAGATTAAAGACAGTGGAGATAATACAGATACCAACTTTTTCACAATTTTGTAGCATTTTAGGGACCAAATAATCAATCAGTAATGACAATTATTAGTTGAAGGTGTATGTATGTGGCTGATCAGAGCATACAGATCTTATGGCTGTAAAATAAGATCAGAGCACACTGTCCTGCTAAGTACAGTGACTCTCGCAGTCAGCATTTTTAAGACTACAGCCTACATTTCCATTATACTGCAGATATTGTTTACCCATCAGATTAGGGTGTGTAGGTGTTTTCATTTATGTGAATGAGGGTGTGTGTGGACATTCTGGGTGGGGTGCAGGCAATATGACACCCTGTGTCTCCACAGCCAGTTTCTAGTTTTGCAACAAGTGGGCTACAGCATCCATAATGGATGACACAGAGAGGGATTAGGCAGGGAGGAAGAGTGGTGTGCGCACACGAGCAAACATGCCCTTTTGTCAAAAATCACCAGTCAATTAGTGTGTGTGTATTCGGCTTCGAGTGTGTGTGAGATGGTTAGTTTGTTTCTAAATATTTGTATTTGACTTTGGAGAAATGTCTCTTATTGAAATGTGTGTAAGACAAGAAGGTTGACCACTAGAGTTTAAAGTCTAAAAACTTCCCTATGCTCTATAATGTTAGACAGAAGCCACACCCATACACACACAATCACACAAAACAAATGCAACAAGGCATGCTACTGTACGCTCTCCTTACAGATGTGACAGGGAAAGTACTTCTGGAGTTGTCGCTCCAAGCCGATCACACCACTTTACCCGGAGCAGACTCTGCCATTTATAGGTCTATAAAGTGGGCCAAATGACAGAGAGCTGCAGTGACAATGACACAGGAAGATAAGAAAAAGTGGAGCACTTGGAGAGAAAAAAAAGGAAAAGAGAGAGAGAAAGAGAAAAGGGCAAAGAGCTGACAGGGAATAAGAGAAGAAGAAGAAAAATGCAAAAAGCTCAGTTAAATGAGCCTGTTTTGATCATGTGGACGCCATGTGGACGCTGCAGAGGAAGCTCCAGATCCCACAACAAAGCAGCACATGAGGAATCACTTCAAATTCTCTTCCTCCTACATTCACAAAGAGCTTTGTCTCTCCATTCAGTTTAACAAAGAGAAATATAATCAATAAAGCCAACGGTCAGGTTTCTGAATCAGTTGGTGAGTTTTTGGACATTTTACTCACAAAATGTCAAAGGCCTCCCGGTCTGATTTGTGACATGTTCATACCAGGATCATGTGCTTATGTTTGAGTCAAATTGCCTGTTTGTCTTGTAGACATTTTAGACAAAGTATCAGTCCAGAGCAAACACACACCTTCAGCACGACATCGCTATCTCGCAGTCAGTTATTTGCACAAGGTTTCCGCTGAAGGCTTGCAGATTGCTAGCCTAACCAGAAAACTGCTTAACTCTGGGAGAAACAATCCAGAGTGGCTGTTAAGCCTCGGCATCATGTATCTTTAACTCAAAAATGTGCGTTTTTAAGTGCTCTGCTGGGGGGCACAAGCCGATCTGGAAAAGCCGGAGAGTTCGATTTCTCGTCTCCATTTTCTGCAGGCGGACAAAGCTGCTGGCTCGGATTCTGTCACCTGTCAGAAGAAAAGAGGTCTAACAATGGACTGAAACAGAAAGACTGAACGGCTTTTTACATTTCTTACTGACTCTGAAAAGACTCGGCATCACGCATTCAGTGAAAGAATCTTGCAGATGAGTGATTTCCATTCATGTTTCTGTCAACCTGCTCGGGCTCACGCTCAGACTGATGTATATCTCAGTTGCTATAATAGATTTGCCAGGACCACAATAGCTTCTGACCTGAAGAGGCAACTAATTAAAACCCTAAAGATAGCTTTTACCGGCTGTCTGTGGTGATGCGTTTGTGCAGACGAGTGCAGTCTCTCCGCAAACTTGAAAATCAGTTGTCATGGGCAAATTGGGCTTAAAATCAGCCTTTATGTTGTACAGTGTGCTCCGGGCTGAATAGCACTAAGTGAAAAAAAAGGGCAGAGAGAGAGCGAAATGGTCAGGGGGATCGAGAAATGGATATTAAGTGACATAAAAGAGATATCACAGAAGAAGGGATGTTACCGAAGGGCATTGAGAGAGGAGATGGAGGAAGGGGAGGGAGACAGATCATAACATGAAATCTGATCTTTCCCAGGAGCCTGCAGTTATCCAGTCCCTCTGCATCTAGCGGCTCAACAAACAACAGACAATAAAAAGAGCCGGAATCAGAGAAAGAAAATCTGATGGACATTGAACTTCACTTCACATCTGGTGAAATGTTTTTTGTCATTCTCTGTTGTTTTTTTTGACATTTTTACAAACGCCTCTTCAGACAGGACACATTCTGCCCCGCCTCAAAAATCGATGGGACCACAGCACCGTCAGTCACTCCCACTCCCGTCTCCTCCCTCCATCTGTGCACCCATCCTCCCAACAGCATCCACAGAATCCATCCTGAATCCATGCACATCTGTTGGTGAATTTATACAAAATCATATTTTCCATGTCCACGTCACTGACTGACGAACAGAAACTGTTGTAACATGGCCGAAATCTGTTAGAAATGTCAACTTTTATGTGTTTTCCTGTTAACGACTTATGTCACTGACCTTTTTCTTGCTCCAATTATGGCACTAAAAAGCTAAAAACACAAAATTACTGACAAAGTGCAACATCCGTTTTTGCTCATTAGTCACTAGTTTTTTTTTTCATGACTTCTAACATATTGTTGACTTGACTTCTGGTCTGGTTCTTAAAACACATGTGGCTCCATCACGATCACTTCCATGCTTTGCTTCACACACTTACAAAAGCATTTTCTCAACACATCTGTGCTTCTGTGTGCAGGACTGAGAATCTTGAGTGCATCCTTCACACATTCAACCCAATAGATGTCTTGTCTTCTCCTCAGCCAAAAACAATTAGAAAATTAGGCTTAAATCATTTTCACAGAGTGATTCTTCTGCTCATCTGTTTCTTTTCCTCACCAGACTGAAGTTACCATCTGCAACATCAGTCAACATCCAGCCACTTCACTCGTTTCTTTGATAATGTGTTATTTTTACAGCAGAGCTGCCTCGTTCTGCACTATCTCTCTCTCTATAAACTTGTCTATCCCTGTGTCTCTCTCGAACACCTAACCCTTAAAATCTACAACACACACACACACACTAACAAACAAACACACATACACACACACCTCTAATACCCCGGGCAGCCTGAAACCATTGCCATTTATTGATCAAACCCCTCCAGCTTCCCAGTGCAAAGACCATCCAATAACAAAGAGCCTGAGGGGAAAGAGAGAGACAAAGACACACACACACACACACAAGAGAAAGAGAAAGAGAAAAAAGAGAGAGAGAAAGAGAGAGAGAGAGTTAACTGGCTCAGAGAGTTACAACAGAGTTAGCGAGCTCTGGCTGGCTGTATTGACTTCTTTGTTTTTTGTGTGTATGTTTATAATCCAGATGTTTTTAACCAGGCCAGTAAAAACACCTGGATTACAGTTTCAAGGCTAAAGAATCTCTAATCAAATCTTTTGTTAGCCAGCTCTGACTGTCACGTTTGCCAGTTAACATAATTTATCAGCAGTGGCTAATTAATGTTCCTGCTGCACATAAACAAAGTGAAACACTTTGTTGTTGCTGAAGCACTGAGTTTTCTTGTAGAGAGAACCTCCAAAAGTGGCATGAGTCTTCACTGCTGAAATGAGAGAACAAAGCTGATAGTGTCCTACAAATTTTAATACTCTGATAATCTAATCTCTCCCAGTTTAAGTTATATCCTTATCTTTCAATAAATCATATTTATTAGATTGATAGCTCTGGATCAGGGGCTCCATTTTTTGTAAGTAGTCATTGGAAAATAAAGTGTGCATAAGTCAAAATGCTGAACCTTTTATGCCAGTGTGTCAGGTCGCAGGTACGTTGTTAGTTTTAATGAGGCCGCAAAATTCTGTTGCTTTTGCTTAAACAGCAACAAGTCTCAATTTAACCTCTGAGTTTAGTTATTTTGGATTCAGATTTGATAAAACACCATTAAACCAAACTGTGTCTGAAGAGGGATACGACAATGATACACAAGTCTGCATTTGTGCTTGTGTCAGTGAGTAGGAGAGTCAGAGAGAGACAGTAAGAGAGCATGTCTGTGCGTCTGTCCTGTCTGGAGGAGAGGAAGAGGACAAGGTGTCTCATCCTTTCACTCTTCATTGTCTACAGCTACAGCTGCTCAAAGCTGCAGCTAATAAGGTCTGGAACGCTCCCTTCATCTACCGCAGCCTTTCAGCTTCCCTGCAGGAGTGCACTGATGACTCTTGCAGTTCAACTCTGGCAAAGAGAAGAAAGAGGGAGTCCCTGCACTGGATGATACAAGCTGCCAAGTATTTTAAATAGAAAGTGTTTTGACAATCAAGAAGTTTTTTTCCCTGCATCTGCACATAGCTGGGGTTGAATGTCAACATGACTCACCTTCTCTGTCTCTCTTCTAAAAGAAAGGATACATTGAGAGGTGAAACAAAAGTGAAATTTCATTAATAATAAGAATCTACAAAGTCTGATAAACAACATAATGTAATCTGTGTGTATTTCTATATTAAAACATTTGACTAAATTAATAATTATATGGTGAATTTGGCATTTTCTTCAATGTCACCATGCATGTATAAAGACAGGTATATGATGTTTCTTACTATTTACATCAATGACGCTATTGATATTTAGATTTCAAGGACAATCAAAGAGTCCAAGGACAGGAACACAATAATCTGTGTACAGAGTAACCCTCAGTGATCCACAATCTTTACTCAATTTGAACTAAGGTCGAATGCTTTGAAGTTAACTAGACCCATTTTCAGAGGAATCCTTAGCTTTTAACTGTCTGTTTACACGCACACACCTAATCTACACATATTTAACATACAGCACATGTGCAGGCAGTGCATGATGGGCAGAGACAGACAGAGGAAAGGAACACAAACACAGACCAAACACCTGGAGGAAAAAAAAGAGATAACAACAAAAAGACTGTAAGAGATTCAGCTGTGCAGGCGTAGGGGGATACACTCAGCAGTCCATACTGTTCTGTAACAAGCAGGCCGTCGCTGACATTTGGCATTGATTGTGTTGTTTTATAGGCATTCGCCAGTTAAACCCCTATTGGACAATTACAGAGAGAGCCTGCTTGTTCCTGCAGGGGGGGTCGTGACTTTGATCTCTCCCTGCTTTTCCCCTTTGCTTGGTGGAAAACCCACGGAAAGCGAGGCGGAAAGGTGATGCACCTCTAATTGGCTCCGAGCAAAAGGAAACTAGAAGCAGCTGTTTGAACGGAGCATAAATGGCGAAAAATAGACAGAAAACAGAAAGACAAGGAAACGGGAAAAGGTGGGATGTGACAGAGAAAAGAGGATTATTAGAGTGAAACAGAGGAAAGGAGACCTTTAGGGAAGAAGTGTGGTGGAAAATAGGAGAGAATGCCTCATTAAATAAGAGAAAAGCTCAGTTCATTGAATTCTCTAAAAGCTGCGTTTTATCTCTTTTATTGGGCCCAATTTTGTGCAAGCAACTATCCTCTCTGTGTAACCTGCTATGCATACACACCAGGGATGTTTTGTTAGCGATGATAATCCCAGCTGTAATATATAGGACATCATGCATTAGTGCTGTAATGAGTGTGGCTGTGTTATACGAGGGGAAATGGTAATCTGATTGTTAGCCAGTTTCTAATTCCCAGACTAAAGAGTGGAGATTAGGCTTACATGTTTTCATGACTAGACAGGTTTCTATGTTGCCATATAATCCAGAAAAGAGTCTCACTAGGCTTTCAATTATACAACTGTGTGACATGTGTGCAACAAGACTACAGGTTGAGCTTAATTCACCTCAGTAAATTTCATACAACTCATATAATTTTTTAATACACTTCAAGTACTTTTTGATGCATATCTACCGTATGTGTCATCTTTATTTGTCACTTACCCTGATCATTTAAGAAAACTCAATAGTGAAAAGACCTGTATTTTTAATCAGACACCAGCAATGTTTCATGTCATTTATTTTTTGTTTTTGGACAAATTATTGTACTTTCACAAGTTTGGGGGGCAGTGGTATCCTGACTTTCAGCTGCTTAAATACATGTGTTACGAATCAAATACTGGCTACTACACTTCCCTACAATGGTTGACTGATAAAATGTCAATGTCTTTTAAAATGGATTTTCTCATTTTGACAGAGCTCCACAGGAGACACTTTGCATCTGTTTCCACAGGCTGAGTTGTTCGCTCTGTGACAAGCAACTTTGACATGTAAAATAGGTGGAATGCTCCTTTGACTGCCCAACTGGGGCTACAGTAAATCTGGACAAGTTCTCTTTTCAGGGCTTTTGGGGTCATTCTGAAAATGATCTTCATAGATGCCACGTTGCCTTGTTGTCATAATCACTGAGACCACAGACCAGGTCTTTCTTTCCGTCCCACCCCCCCAAAAACTTAACTCGGTCCTTGAGAGAGCTGGCTGTGATTAACGACCCGTGCAGCTCAGCTTGGATATGTAGAAAAACCAGAAGACACACACCAGCAAGCACTTACACTAAGAGGCCAAAGGCCTGCGGTAAGTGGTTAGCGGTGGATGCTAACTAGCACAGTTTCCCTTCATTGTGGCCAATCCAAATGACAAGCTCAGTGACTTCGATAGTGTAGGTCGTAGTTATAGAGAGCCAAGATGGCCGCTGTTCAAAAGGACAAGCACTTACACATGGGGAGAAACAAGTCACCAGAATTTGTGCAAGGGATTTTCCAATTTTTTTTTTTTTTTTTCCAGAGCTGTCGGTCACCAGAGGAAGGATTGTGGTTGGATGTTTGGCAAAAGAAGCACACAAGCACACATATTAAAAAAAGGAGAAGAAATAAACAGAAGCAGGGAAGAGTAATTCCCCCTTTGGAATGCTGTGAGTTTGTATTTATGTGTTCGTATTTGCATGTTTGTCTGCAGGGTCCAGTTATGATCATCCAACTGCTCATCTGTTTCCCTTCACCCAAAGGTTAGCTTGAATGTCCATGAACTCTCCCCAGGCCTCAAACTGATGGACAGTGGATGCGCACACACACACACACACACAATCCCTGCAACTGTTTTTTTCCACACATTAAAACACACGCACACAAAACATTTTAGTGGCAGACATAAACCGAAGGCAGTTTGAATCTCACTGGGTAGCTGCTGGACCTGCTCCACCCTCCCTCCATCCTGCTGCCAACCATGCAACACCACACCAGCCCCGGTGTTTCCTTGTTTCTTCTGCAGCGGAAAAATGGGCTGCATCACCAGAGGATTGAAATACACACTTTTTAGCAGACACTTGCATTACTGAATAATTTAGCAGTGATTTTTTTTTGTAAACTCGCCACAGAGTTTCGGGGCATGACCGTGCAGTTTAGTGAATTAAGACATGACAGAATGTTTGGATCTTATGTTTCCATCTATGTTTTCTATTTTCTGTTATTATAATCAATTACGGTGAAATATATATTTTCAGAAAAGCATTACATGCATCAGCAAAATCAGAAAAGACAACTTGCCCAAATCTTGAATGAGTAAACTGGGTCTTTCATTTTTTTTTCTTCCCAGAAAGGAAGTTTTCTTCCTCCAAAACTGATCCCAGCAAAGGGAACAAAGGGGCCATTTTGTGTCTGCATAATTGGTCCGAGCAGGTTGCACCAGCCCAATGAAAGGCTGAGCCGAGCACCCAGCTGGCAAGAAAGGCAGAACCCCCCCCTCCACACACACACCAACTCCACCTCCTCTTATCCTCCCATGCTTCTCTCCTATCCTTTCCACCACTCAGGATCTGACTGTGAGCCTGCAGCCCCTCTGTGTCGGCTGAGGTAACCGAGGCTTTCACTGCCAAGCTCGCTCCAAAGCACACACACCGAAAAAGTCCTTTTTAAGAACTACACCCACCTCCCCCCAAAACACCCACCTCCCCTCCCTTCTCCGAGTGTGAAAAGGGGGTCATTGTGCCACACCGGACTACTGTAAAACATGTGGGGTTGGCTGGAGGTGCCGCTGACAAAACCTGTCTCGTGAGCAGTCTCTACCTATCGTTCCATTTTATGTCTTCTCCCTCCTCCTCCTCCTCCACACATGGCGATACATGCTGAATCACATGGTACAACCTACAACCGCACATACTCACTCACACACACACACAGGCTCAGAGAGGAGGAAATATACACAGCCTCGGATCCTCTCAGGCATCGCCGCTACAGACCGTCATTTCCACTGATCGCCTGCTTGTTACAGGATTTATGTTTGCTCAGAAAATCCCTTGACACAAACACACAAGCACAACACGCCTGACTCCCACTTCCCAGGACACAAGCGTGAGCGTATGTTTTACATCATGACGTAAAACAAACGTATTTAGCAGAGTTCCTAGAAACACACGCACACAGCACACCGATGACATCACACTATTTGTCTTTAAAGGTCCCTCAGGGACACCAAGCCCTCCTCACTTAGAGGCTCATTTACTGTTATCACAAATACAGTTACACACAGATACATGTCCTCCCCAGATAGGTCTGATTTGATAATTAGTTATGAGTCTGTTATAAAGTTTGTTTGAAATCATGTCAAAGTTTCAACCAAATGATTCAATAAATTTAGTTGCATCGTAAAAACTTAAAACATATATCTTAGATAATTGAGACTGTGTAATGTGCTAGGAAACATTTGTACCACAGTTGCTAGCAATTTAATAAGTTATAATAAGAAGTAAACTACAGATTATGCTAAAAATAAGCAGACGTAAGCCTATTAGGTCACTTAGCAAAATGTTTTTTAGCATAACGTTTTGGTAATTTTTTAAAAAATCTAATTAAATCTTCTGAGTTTACATCATAGTTAAACATTATCTTATCAATTGTCAGTTCACCTCTTTTACTCTCCTCCACAAAACAGTTTACGATGCTAGCAAGCTAACGCTAACTTTGCCTCTTCATTTGTCTGCATTTTTAAATTAATTAAAAATAAAAATGGTCTATGAAACACACTCACAATAGTGCCTGTAGGCCAAACTTAACCAAATTAAGCTCAGTTTAAACTCAACTCCTAAATGTATTTTGACCCCAAAACTACTCTGGAGCAATATATGTGTGTATTAATATGACATTAGACTGCAAAAACACATTTCCACTGTAGAATTTGGTGATAAACAACCCAGATTCCAAAGAGGTTAAAGAAAGACTAAGAGGTTGTACCTGACAAAAAATATGGACGCAGACAGGACCCAGCTGAGGGAGGTGGAGGCTGTGAACAATACAAGCATTGAGGCCTTCTCAGGTCTCTCCATCTTCAGCATCCCCACCCTCACCGACACAAACCCACAGGTATTCCCTGGTTTAAAGGCAGTTTTCCCTTCAAATGAATCAATGGAAACAGCAACTGAAGAAGCATTTGGTTACCACCAAATTCTTTGCAGAAGGTACTGAAAGCTCCCTTTCTTCTATGCATTGACCTCACTAAAACTTTCAGTGGGTGACATGGAGGCAGGGGTTTGGTTTTGATGTTAGTCACCTTTTCACAAATCCAATGACTCTCCAGTCTCTTCCTTCAGTCTTCTGCCACAGATACATTCGAAAAGCTCTGCTGGTGGCATTTAATTCTTCCTTTTTTTGTTTCTTCCATAGACCTAAATATAACTACTGCCAATTTTTTAAATCGATTTTAATTTCAATGTTCTACATTTAATGAGAACTTCTGTCACTTTTGCAGAGGTTTGCTAGCAGGAGGAGATGAAAAACTGAGTCATGGTGATGTTAAAGAGACTTGTCAGTCTAACTCGGCACAAATGATCAAATGCTTGATGTAACATCGCTCATGTTTGTTCAGTTCAGTTCAAAAATGAAACATTGGCAGCCAAAGCATGTGCCTCCGAACATGTTTTGCTATTTCTTCACAAGCCTACTTTTCACTTGCCAGGCGCTCTCCCATTAAACGACACTCGAGGGAGATATCTTTATTTGAGTCTTCCACTCATTTTGTCCTTCTGTTTTTTTCTGTTGCAGACACAAAGACCTGCTCATCTCTGCTCTGCATGGCAACTTTTCATCCTGAAAACCCCCACCAACATAAATAAACAAAACACACCATGAAGCAATTACTACTGTTGTAGGAGAGGAGAGGAGAGGAGAAGAGAAGAGAGGAGAGAAAAGAAAAGAGAAGAGATCAGAACAGCTCTGGCAGATGGTGTGACTCCTCCAGAATCGGGTCAACCACTGGCAGGAAACATCCCTCCATTGTGACAATTATCTTAAGCTACAACACAGCAACACATACATGCACACCTATAGCTAAAGGCAAAGTGGCCTCAAGGCATGAGAGCAAACATCAAGCGTGTGTGTCTTTGTCTGTGAGCCTGAGTCTGTATGTTTCTGTTACGCAACGGGAGAGTTCTTCCCATCTGTGCCTCTCTGCAGCCCCCGCATCCCTGACCAATGAAGCGAGAAACGACAGCTCTGCCTTGCACTCTGCCTCCCTCAGTCTTCCTCACAACCATCCTACTCTTCATTATTATCATCCCCCACCCACCCAAAAAACACTCCCTTAAACTCTTCTTCCCTTCAATATCCTCTCTCCGTTCCAGTTGGCTAAAACTCCACCACCGGGGGCCCGAAATGATGCAACATTCATCGTTATCGTCACCTTCACTGTCAACATCACGCTTGTGTGCCCTCAGTACAAAAAAACCCCAACTAAAGAACAAGACCACTCTGCAGGGTGTCTAACCAACATTTTACTTATTAAGCTCAAATTCCAGATTATCCCACTAAATGCACTGCCGTCTGCAACATACACCCCGCCCCCCCCCCATCCTCCATCTCAGTCCCTGCTTTTCCTGTCTAACTCCCCACAGGGCTCACTGTTGTGGAAAAGATGTTAAAACAATGAGAGCAGACAGTGCAGCGATAATCCTAAACATAGCAGCTGGGGAATTAGCTAGCCATTTGCTGGGGACTCGCTATCTGGGTTTGATGCTAACTGTGCACAATCTTAATTGCTATTACAGCTACGGATGTGAGCATGGTATCATTGTTGGTGGTGAGGGAATGGTAATTAAAAGGAGAGATTGCTTTCAGTTCCATGGCAAATATGTCTGAGATGGGTTTTTTTTTTGTTTTTTATTCCAGGCAGGAT
The DNA here is from genome assembly GCA_029814665.1 of Acanthurus lineatus. Taxonomy (NCBI): domain Eukaryota; kingdom Metazoa; phylum Chordata; class Actinopteri; order Acanthuriformes; family Acanthuridae; genus Acanthurus; species Acanthurus lineatus. Next base: position 9,919,377 of record JAPZDV010000011.1, on the reverse strand, counting down.
GCAATCCTCTTCTATGATGATTACATTCAGTCTGGAAAAAACATTTTAGTTGATTCCACCGAGGCCACTGTGTCAGTAGCTCTATTCAAATAAATGAATAATAGATGCACAGAGCGCCGTTCTCTGTTCAAGATATTTAGGCAATGAGCAGCATCGGGTTTCAGACAGTAATGCTACCCAGAATGATGACAGTAAAGTGTTTGCCTTTACATTACTTAAATCAGCAATAACCTTATTGTCTGAATACAGAAGGCAGCTTTCATCCATTAGTTAAAAAAAAGGGTTCAGTTCAACACTTTTCCTTCCTTTTTTTCTTTTCAGTGTTCTCTCTGACTACCTTGTTTCCTCCTTCTAGTTCACCCTGGCACTGGAGCAGGCGTGTGATGTCTGCACCCTGCTGCCTGTCTGCTCCATCAGGGCACAGGTCCCAAATCTGTTACAATAAAGTGTGTGCTAAAACACTACACACTTCAACAGCACAAAACCAGAGAGAGAGAGAGAGAGAGAGAGAGAGAAACAGGCAAAATGTGCAAAACTGCAGCAAACTACGCCTCGGTAAACAACACTCAATGTGTAAAAATGATGTTAAATATTTGAACTGCCACGCAGTGTTTGGTTTACTTCCCGTGAGCTGGCACGACGTCTACAATGGAAACTTAATGGAGGTGTAATAACAAAATGAGCCTTCCTTATGTGCTTCTTGAGTAACACAGACCAGTGTTGTTGAGCTTGAGCCTAACAGTCAAGTTCGCCAGTTCTCATGTCTTTAGCCTCAGGCTGCACATCTATCTGCTAGCTGCTGCTCTATTACAGGTGCCATGGCTCCAAGGCTACAATTTAGTGGTTAGGGATACTGCGAATAATTGTTTGGAGACTACAGTGCGTTTCTATTGTACTGGTCGGTGCTTAAAGCTGGTAAAGAGTTTCGGGGGAATTGTCTCCATCCCGTTCAAGGCAGGAAAGAGAGACATGCAGGCAGACCAACACCTGTGATTGGAATTCCATACTCTGAGCCGCGGGAGTCGTCTGAGAGTTTCAACCCAGACTGACCGCATTTATTGTTCACCCACCCGACTGACATTCCAGGAATAAGCAGAGGTGGATCTTTCATCTGTCTCCCACACAAGGCCATCCAAAGGACACTAACTCCTGCGTGGTTGCATGCACACACACACAATTACACACATACGCACACTATCAATCACCTCAACATTTGGCTTCTTTGTGGTTTCAAGAGGAAAGACGTATTACGTGGAAAAGGGGCTAAAAATGCAAAAGAAAAGCTGCCAACATAATTCCTGCATGACTAAATTACACTCATTCACTCAGGCTTTCATTCATTCCTCCTTCCTTCACACAGCACAGCAAACACAGTTGCAGTTCGAGCTCTGAAATGTCCTTTGCAATCCAGACCACCTACTCTCAAAAGATTACCACAAAAAAGATTAGAGACAACAGCCAGCACTCACCTAGGTGGTCTCCATGGAAACTGTTGTCGTGTGATGTTCTACCATGGGGCATGAGGTCATGATGGGCAGCAGGTGGCCAGATTTGTCCAGTCTTGCGAACGCTCACAATTGTGGCTTCTGACATGACCACGTGGCCTCCCTGCTGCCGGTGGTGACGCTTCTGGGACTGCGGCGTGGGGGGACTGCTGCTGTCAAATGAGTGCTGGGAGTTCTGGGAGTTTTGGGAAGGTGAGCGGCTCTTCTCTCTGAAGGGCCGTCGGAAGGCCGTGGTGGGACTGGGTGACACATGGCTGGATTGGCCTGAGGAGAAGTCCTCCTCGCTAGACGTCAGGTTCTCGTTGGAGCTGCAGTCCGGTGTGTACCCGCCGCCTCCACCTACATCCTCAAAGCTCCCTGGGGAGTAGGAACGGCGTGGCCAGGTCAGAAGGTGGTCATCACCACCGCCAAGGTCTCTCATTGTGACTCCACCGCCACCTCCACCGCCTCCTCTCCCATCTCCACCGCCACCTTCACCCATCATCACGCCACCGACATAAACACTAGAGTAGGCCTGAAACTCAGAGGGTTGCCAAGGAGGGGGTGGAGGTTTGCCCCCATTGGCCCTCCCTGAATGTCGCTGGTTGGGTTCTCCATCCTCATACTCCGCATCATAGCCACAGGTGCTCTCAGTGGACCGACCTCTGTACACCGGCCTGGTGCGGAGCTCCCCTGCCACAGTTGCCAGGTTACCTGGGAGGGAGTGGAGGGATCTCTTTCGCTCCATCTGCATGGCCTGGCTACCCAGGGTGCTGATCTTGTCAGAAACTTCACGGTCGTTGACCCTGACCAGTCCCCTGTCGTGGTGGAACTCCATGTTAGAGTACAACGGTGGTGGCGGTGGCGGCAGCTGCTTCTCCTGGCCCTTCGCTACGTCTCCTGCAGAGTGAGAGTTGGCCCGTTTGATCCTCTCAAAGTTGGACCTGAGAGCTGCCACGCCAAGTCCCATCCCCAGCTTGTCTTTGGGGTCAGAGGGCAGCTCCTTGTCTGGTGGCGGTAGGTTGGGTCTGCGGGGAGAGACGGAGATGCCGCCTCTGTGCTTGGACGGCGAGAGGCCATCTAGGTTGTCGCAGGACATCGACTCAGCCTGCTGGGGTACCTCAAAGGCTGACTCCAGCCCGTCTCCGTGGGAGGCTGACTTCCTGGCTGGTGGAGGCCTGGGTTTGGACCTGCCAGCTCCATCTCCGAGGGGCTGATAACGACTCTTATCACCAACTCCCCCACTACAACCACCATATCCTCCACCACCTCCTCCTACTACTACTCCAACTCCACCTGTCTCCTGCATGTGGGGCTGCTGGGACTGGCACTCCGCGCCCTGTGTGGCCGCAGAGTCCACCCCCTCGTTCAGCGGGGTCTTCCTGAAGCCCCACCGCTGCTTGTCATAGCTCTTCCTCTCCTTGGCCAGGAGGGTCTGCAGGTAAATCATACGGAAGCGCTCCTTGTTCACCTCCTGCTCCAGGCGCCTGATGGACGCTTTGCACTTCTCCAGCTCCTGCTCGATGCCCCCGACGGACCTCAGCTCCATCTTGGGGGGCTCTGACTCCGGGAACTGCGCCTTCCACGCTTCGATGAAACCCACCGGCTCCACCATAATTATTTCTGTGACCGACCCTGGTTCACACACACACTGAGTGAATGATGCCAAGGACTGTTGGTCCTTTGTTTTGTCCGGATCGCGACAGAATCCTTATCGACAACAATGGCCACCTACAGTTAGAAAGCGGTGTTTATACCAGGCCTTTAGGTAACCCGTTAAGAAACACACAGTCTATTTGCTGACACTTGTCGTGGGCTGCGCAGATGCAACAATACATCCCATTCTGAACAAGAGAAACCGGCTGTTCAGCCAGAGGAAGAGCTGGGAACGCGTGAGGCATAAAAAGGAATAAAAAGCTGTAATAGGGCCCGTCTTTCTCGTGCATTATTCCAGAAAAGGCCACTTTGGGGAGAAGAAATCTCAGCCTCGACACAATGACAGCATCTGTCTTCGCGGGGGTGACAGCAGTGATCTTTCTCCCAGGGAGAGAAAAAGAAGAAAGTGTTTTTAATCCAGCTTCGGTTTACTCACTGTGTCTACCAATCCGGGTTTGTCCGCGGTACCGGGTCCATTCACTCTTGCCCATTCATACGGCAGTAACCCCAGGTGCTGCTGCCGCCGCTGCTCTCGGACCAAGCGCCTTTGTACCAACGGCGCTCAAGGAGAATGGATAAAAAAGCGCAAAAAAAAAAGCGAGCGACGACAACATCTGAGTTTGTTAGAGGACGCGATCAAGCTGGTGGGATCCGGCGGAAAAGCAAAAGGAACTGCTTCGTTATCCCATTTTTTTTTTACTTTTTCACACGGCACGGTTGTGGTTTGGTTTTATTTTGTGCTCTTTTCCAGCTTTCTCCCGTTTCTTCGGCCGTGATGATGGTGCTGCTGTGTGCGCTCCCATGTCAGGGCTGCAGGAATGGGAGGGACCAGCGTGACAGCCAGTCTGCTGGTTAAAGAGACAGAGCAGGGATGCAGGAACCTCAGAGCCAGACATGAGTCCTGACTCCTGCTTTATTCTCTGGATATGACATTCTCATCATTTTCCGTATCTTTAGATTTTAAAGGAGACTTTCGCATCAGAAGCCTTGGCTTGAATATTCTCTTGGCAGGTGATATTGTGTTGGAAAAAATCTCACACACTTGGTCCCTTTTCTTTATTTTGTTGTGTGAATGCTGGTTTGTCTCGTGGCTAATTTGGAAGCTACACATAACCCACAGTTTATTCATTACAACGTGTCTTTAAAAATACAAATTAAACACTCTTCCCAATAATTACAAGCAACTCCCTCCAGTAACAATAACTCATTACTCTTTCATTTAGGTTCCTTTAAAACGAAGCGGCTGTCTGGAGCCTACCTGTCAAGCAGGTATTACGGAACATGTCCACGTGCTGTTGGTATGTTTAACTCAACGCTGCCACCTAGTGGACCAATGTTTTTTTGTGTCTAATTTTTCTAGTTTACAGACTAAGGCTCTACTAGACTGTATATAGACTATAGCATGACCATAAAAAGGACTATAATAGTGTAAACCTGTGGAAAAAACACTGACATGCAGGGTGCATAACTCACTTCATTGAAACGTAAACAAAAACAACAACAAAAAAATACACAATTTAAATACTTTATTGTTTTATTTACCTGAAATCACAACCTCAATGATGCATGTACAATCATCATTAGTCATCAATAATGATCGTCTTTTTACATATGGTTAATATTGTTCTTTGACCATGTGTCTCTGACAGGGCTGCACGGCCCCTCACATTAGATCACAGTTTTACAGCAGTTGATGAAGATACATGATAATAATAATAATAATAGTAAGAATGCAGAGGCAATAAGAAAACAGGAGAACACTGTTGTATTGCAGGATTACCAATGAATCAAAGTGTCAGTCTGTTGCCCTTATTGCTAAGGACTTATTCATCAGAAAGTAAATAGATCATTGACCTACAGTAAAGGGGAGAAATTAAAGTTTAAAAATATGTCAAACTCAAGTAGAGCACAGTCAAGTTCAGCATGAGTCATTTCTCTATGTCTAATATTGTGCAAATAACCCAAACTGATACAGTAAAAACAGTGATTTCCTAACATCTGCAATACATCCATCTTAAAACCATCTTAATATGTCATTTGATTATTATACATTAGAATCTATAAATACAAATGGCAAAGCCTACATACAGCTGAAAGACATGCATGAATCTTTTGTACACTGATGTATAGCTAAGACCTTTCAACCCAGTGTTTAAGATTCTCTACGTGACAAACTACCATGGAGGTTGGAAACAAGTTCTTCATGCAAGGAGGAACGTTGAGGGTGTCGAGAACCTTCCCGCACACAAAACTAGAATAGTGTCATATCGATATAGCATCTGCACACAGAGGTATAATTACGTATGTTAAGTGTGTGTGTGTTCAGTCGTGTGTCGTGGTGTACCTGGGCAAAGGGTCTGCGTTTCCAGCCCAACCCACTTTAAGTATACCTTTTTTTAATGTATTTGGTCTTATCACTGTGGAAATGTCCGTTTGTCGTCAGTGCAAAGGTACACATACTGCTGGTCATCATGGTTTCTGAGGTGTGTGGAGTTGAGAGTGAGCACATGCTGGATGGCAGGATGACTCGAACCTGAGCCCACTCTGAAAAGTTTGAAGTTTTTATGAGAGCCAACCTAAAAAGGAAAAAAAAATATATATATATATTAGTACAAAAAATTGTTAAAAACTGTCACCCATTTGTATTTAGAAATTGTACATTTTGGTTTTAGCACACTATCAAGAGTAGGTACTAGTTTTTGTGAATGAAAGCAGGTGCCAAAGGCGTGAAAAGAACAGCACAGTGACATTCACAATGTGATCAATATTAAAACTTGATTCCCTAAATGCTTCTAAAATTATTCATGGAAGGTACTCAACTCAATTTTTTAAAGTTTCTTCTTTCTGTTGTTTGTTAGACTGAACTTAAGTGAACTGGTATTGAAAAGATTGTGAAAAAACTGAATGGATACTCACTCTAGTGACAGGGGAGCCAATGGAAGGCATTGAGGAAGAAAAGCACACAGTGGTTGCAAAGTGGAAGACAAACACACAGTGCGAACAAACTCAGGCTTCTACCAAAACACATGCTTTAGTCAGGGTTGCTTTTTTTTTTTTCCACACGGAACTATCCAAACAAAGTGATGTGCAAATGCTCTAAATGATAATTTCACTGACTTATTTTTTCCCACTAAACCTTTAAATCACAGAGTCATTGAGGGCATGACCTCACTCTCAGTTTTCACCAGTTTTCATCAACCATTTTCCACCGACAAAAACAAGAGGAAGTTAAATAAAAAATAATTGATGTGATAAAATCTGTGATGACAATATTAAAACTTTAATCAACCACAAAAATATCTGTTTTATTCCTTTGAAGAGTAAAATAACAAAAGGTATTTGTAAAACACGGCAAAAATGAGACAAACATTATGTCTTAAAAACAAAAACAAGGTGAAAACATTTCTGTCATAATGGAAAAAAGTGATTTTAATGGAAGTGTTATTTTTGTAAAGACATAATGTTTTCACCTTGTTTTTGTTTTAAATGAGATGGATACATTTTCAGCTCATTTTTATTTGCTGGCAAATGTGTCAAATTTCTTCAGTTTCTCACAAAAAAGTTTTATTTCATTAGTCTTTTTTCTGTCAGTGAAAAATGTCGTTGATGAAAACGATGATACTTATGCATCAACGATATTATCTCATTAGTGCATTTAACTGTATAGGCTCTGATCCAACATTAATACACTTCTATAAAGATTAATGAGCCCAGCCTTAAAATGAAGCTGGTGAAAGTGAAATATAAACATCTCATTCTGTGTCATTAATTTCTGCTTGTTCTGCCAAGTAAACTGAGCATTCATGTGTTTGACATGACTTGTATTCAAGTTTTATACTCACATACAAAAACACTGGATATGGATAATGTTGATAACCTTTGCCCTCAATTGTATATTAAATAAAGACAGAAAACACTTTGATTCAAAGGGTTTATGAGTGTATTTTTCTTTAAAGTAAAAAAACACAACATTTTGGGTTCTTATTTGCAATCCAAGACCATTTAGAGTTCTTGCTGTATTAGTATTTTATCTTAAGATTTTAATATTACTGTCCTTTGAATCAAACGCCATGGGGATGGTCATTAACACACATCATCCCCACTCAGTTCTGTCTGCAAAGCACACAAAACACAAATAATGTTAATGAATGTCAAAAATCAATACAAACAAAATATATTCTTAAAATGTTAGAGGAAGGGGAAATTTTGTTCTGTTTTCTGCACAAGCAAATAGGGGCACACCTCAGATGTTACACTTCAGCAAGACCATTTAGGAAAAGCATCTAGAGATGAGCAAAAAAAAAAAAAAACTATCTTTTTTTATCATATTGAGGTAGCTGTGCTCTGCCCAGTGCAGAAAAACTGGCTTATTTTCAAATCATTGTAGTAAAAAAAGACATCCATGAAGTTTCTTATACTCTGACATGGAAGGAGGGGGAGGGGGGGCACACACAATTAAATTAGAGATGAGAAACCACAAAGAGTTCATGCTTGGTCACAGGACATGCGGCTTTTGTTTATCAAGAATTTTCTTTTTTCTTTCTTTCGTTTAAGCGGCGCATTCAAAACGTTCACTCCCAAACCTTTCCCCCCGTCCTCGTCTGCCACATGGTGCTTGTCCTTGCTGAAAGAGTTCTGAGTTTAGACTGAAGACACAATGGTAAACATGAGAAAATAAATCAAGGCGGTATGTCTAAGCCACGCTGGTTGAACAAAATTTACAAAGCCATTTAAAAAAAACAGAACAAAACAAAAAAACCCAACACGTTGCATAAAATTCAATCTCTGTACAAATCATCGGATTTCTAGCTCAATTTTCTTTTCTTGAAAAGGAATGCTCAACAAAACAATTTTTCTGTTGTTACCTGTTGTGACATTAGACAAATGATGTTCCCAAAATTATTAAAAATATAAACCTTAAAGGCAATATTGACATTAAGAAAAAAAACTGCATCAGGATTTTTTTTTCCTTTTAAACCAGCAAAAGAGTCCACAGCTACGGGAGTGATGGTCTTCTAACACTCGCATAAAAAGCCTCACCCACTCTCCAATCCTATCCAAACTCAAATCCAGGTGACTTCTTAATGTTAACATTTTATATTATGTGTTACGTTTCATATGTTAAAGTTGGTCCTTCTCATACACACACACACTAACTCTACAAACACGCACACACACTAGCTATGCACATGTAGGAAGGCAGAGAGGGAAAAGAGGGAGAGGAAAGAGGGATGTGATGGTTGTGGTGGTGGTGGTGGTGATGGTGGTGGTGGTGGAGGGGAGGGGGAAAATGGAAAAGTCGAGGTTGTGCTCAAGTCAGTCAGGACCAGAACATGTCGGCCATGTTAGTGTCGGAGCTGTAGATCCAGAAGACCAAGGGCAGGGAAATGGCCACGAAGGGCCAGGAGATGCCCTCCATACATGCAGACAGGCAGCAGCCTTTGGAGCTGCCAGGCTTCTCCAGGTCTTTACCGGGCTCCAGGTAGTTCCTGGCGGCAAACTTGAGAAACTCGTCCAGTAGGATGACCGGCAGTGAGATCTTAAGTACCATCAGCCACTGTGTCAGGTTCAGAGGGGTGATCTGGAAGATGATCTGAAAAGAAGCACATTAAGACAGAAGTCAAACTTCTGGTTCAGTCTGCATTGTGCCCACTCAAGTTATAAAGGGACAGCGGAGTGGATCATCAGGATATATATTTATATTATTACAACACAATTTCCCCTCAGTTTCTCCTTGAATTTAACAAAAAAACATGTGTCAACTAAATGAAACAGTTTTCTCACTGGAAGAGGTTCCACATAGAGGATTAGGAAGTGAAGGGACATGGAGAGGCAGATAGCACCCAGCAGCCACACGTTCTCCCAGGGAGGCATCCTCAGCAATGACTGGTTCTCTGACACGCTGAGCAACAAAGACGGATAGAAAAGTTTGTTAAAAAGTCTCTGACGACTTAAGGGCCAATACACAGAGATACAGTGATTTATTTTTTATTTCCCCAAACAAACAGGGTTATGATGTGAAAGTGGAGATAATGACCAGTTTGTTGAGGTACAGATATTAAAAAATACTGAAAAACAACGGTTAGATCTGTGGCACATAAAGATCTGGAGTTCAAAAAAACATAATAAAAAAACATACACAGTAAACAGGTTGGACTTACGATTTTTTTTTTTTTGGTATTAACATTTGGGGAAAAGTCTTGTTTTAACTAACCTGTTCAGAGCATTGCACATCTCAATGGTAACAAGCACAGACAAGGCCATGGTCATTGGGTAAGGGGACTCGAACACCTTACAGTCCAGATCCTTGAAGTCTGGATTCTCTGGACCACACTGCAGGAAGTGGCTCTATAACAATTGGTTGGGGAAAAAAACACAAATGAATGAACATAGATGGTTTATTAAGTTTGTAAGCTGAGGTGAAATTAGCATGATTGTAGTTGTTTAGCTGTAACTCCTACCAGCTGGTAAAAGGTAATCCTTGGACCATCCTCTGCAGCAACAAACCACCAGGCGGCAGCACCCACAGTGGCAGCACCCACATAACCTGGTGATGTAAACCAAACAGGTGACATACATATACACAATGATACGGGTGCCTGGTTACTCAAATCCAAGATAAAGGCAAACTACAATTAGTAACATAAACTTTATTTTCAATCTTTATAACTATATTTGATATTTTTGTTTATTTTCTATTTTTTCATTGCACTAATATGGCAGATCGGGACTAGCCAGTTGCTGGCATGTGGTAGGGCTGGGACATAAAAACAGCTGCTTATGGTAGATGCTTCCCAAAGTTTTCAACCAACACTTGTGTATCAATAAATACAATGAATATCAGCAGTCATCACTCATTAAATATTTGCTCATAATTCAAATGCATTAGCCACTTACATCCAATGGCCAGGTATCTGAAGAAGAGCCACCCAGAGATTAGGGGCTCACGGGCGTTGCGGGGCGGCTTGCTCATGATGTCCAAGTCTGGTGGGTTAAAGCCTAAAGCGGTGGCAGGCAGACCATCAGTCACCAGGTTGACCCAGAGCAGCTGGACAGGGATGAGAGCTTCAGGGAACCCCAGAGCTGCAGTCAGGAAGATGCTACACACAAAAGAAGCACGATTGTCAAAAACTACAAGAACATGTTTAATGTTAAGGTACAAAATCAAAATGTGTGTGTATTTCAGTGGAATTGAGTTATACAGGAAAATCAGTGTGTATCTGTATGAACCAGTCATCCTTACCAGACAACTTCGCCCACGTTTGATGAGATGAGGTATCTGATGAACTGTTTCATGTTGTTATAAATAGCTCTGCCTTCCTCAACTGCAGCAACAATGGTGGAAAAGTTGTCATCAGCCAGCACCATTTCAGAGGCAGTCTTGGCCACAGCTGTGCCTGAGCCCATGGCAATACCAATTTCAGCCTTCTTTAGAGCAGGCGCGTCATTCACTCCATCACCAGTCTGAAGGGAGAGTGAAAATCAGGGCAGGACAGTATTAGGGGCACCAAAATTTATAATGACTTTAAGTACTTTACAGTGATGAACTTTCCTTCTTCCTTTGCTTTGACTCTTATCTTTTTTGATTTTGTTTTGTAAGACAGTTTTATTTCATTTTTTAAGACACAACGTTTATAATGTTTTTTAAACTGTGCATGGCTGGTGTGCCTGTTCATAACAGAAAAAACCTGTAGCATTCATCTTTTTTTCCCTACCATGGCTGTGATCTCATCATAGGACTGCAGATACTCGACAATCTTGGATTTATGTGAGGGCTCAACACGGGCAAAGCAGCGCGCCTTGACCACAGCGTCTCTCTGGGCAGCAGGTGACAGATCATCAAACTCTCGGCCGGTGAACGCCATGCTGGAAACGTCATCGTCCTCCCCAAAAATACCAATACGTCTGCAGATAGCCACTGCCGTCCCTAAGACATAAAGAAACCACTTTTACTTAAGAATTCCTGCGATGCAAGTAAGCCCAAAGAACTTTAATTTGACCATTTTCTTTTTGTGCATTTTGTGGTAAAATGTTCTTTACAGAAGATGATATATGACGGATTATTTTTTTTAGGAAATATGACTTTCTCTACGTACCTTTGTTGTCTCCAGTGATCATAATTACTCGGATGCCTGCAAGACGGCAGAGTCTGACAGAGGCTGCCACCTCTGCCCTGGGAGGATCCAGCATGCCCACACAGCCAACAAATGTCAGATCAGTCTGGAGGATGAACAGAAAATAGATGCAACATTCAGACGGTTTTGCTTATGCTCACTTATAACTGTCAGCCGCTGACAGCTGACATTGTCACACCTGAAATGGAACCTGGACATCTAAAAAGAGACAATATTAATCCATCTCAGCTCTCACCTCATACTCAATAAAGCGGGTGGAGTCCTCCAAAACCAAGTCATCTTTGTTCATGACGCTGTCTCGGGTGGCCAAAGCCAGACAGCGCAGGGTGTCCCTGCCAGTTCCATATTCCCTGATCACAGACAGTATTTTTTCCTTGATGCCCGGGGTCAAGGGCACCTTGTTGCTGCCTACACGGATGTGTGTGCACCTGTCAATCACTCCTTCAGGAGCACCCTATGAGTGGGCAGAGGCAGGAGGATGCAAAGGAAGACACAAAACAGAATGTACAAGAAACTTTTTTCAGTAAGTGAAATGCTTTATTTGGTTACATTCGCGTGAAACAAATTCAAAATATCAGTTAATGATAAAAGACTAACCCTAAAGACTCACTTTGACATGATCATTAACATGCCCATAATTTTATAGCGTGGGTACATTTATGGGACAAAA
>JAPZDV010000011.1:9867439-9907332 GCA_029814665.1 Acanthurus lineatus | reverse complement strand
GTTACATTCGCGTGAAACAAATTCAAAATATCAGTTAATGATAAAGACTCACTTTGACATGATCATTAACATGCCCATAATTTTATAGCATGGGTACATTTATGGGACAAAAAGCTGGTTAACAGGATACTGACACCAGTATTGTCATGTTTTTTGAGCCGCAGCCTCAGACAATATAAACCCCACTGTAAATCTCATTTTGTCTGTTTCTTACCTTTACAAACATCTTGCCAGCAGAGGAACGGGCCTTATTAGGAGTGCAGTACACAGACATGGACTTCCTGTCTCTGGAAAATTCCAAGGTAAACTCTTTCTTCATCAGCTGCTTAATCACCTAAAGACATACATGAATACAAATGCCTTTCTATATTTAATTTGTTTCATCCTGTTTGAATACAGTGTAGAAAAATGCTCAAACATAAGGAAAGGACTGTGACCAACTAGTGTACGTACAGAATTACAGGCGTTGGCTCTCTCTATCTTTGACAGGCCTTTAACATCGGTATCGAACACGTTCATCTTCTCCACCAGGCATGTGAGAGCTGTCTCTGTGGCCTCACCCACCTTCTCATACACACCTTTGGTCTGGAAAAACAGAGAAATATAAAAATATATATATTGTCACTCTTTATTAGAAAAAATGACCAATAAATGCACCAATTACAATTCTGAAAGTTTTACTTCATACCTCATTATAGTCCAATGAGGAATCATTACAGAGAGCACAGATAGAGGCCAGCTCCACCAAAGCATCATACTGGGAACATTTGACTGGTTTGCTATCATAGAACCTACATAAACACACATGTAGACAGGAAGCAACAAGTGAGCTAACTGCATAGTTTTCAAGAAAACCAATGTGAATTTGTAACTTGTTAACTCACATGGTGCAACTCAAAGAGCTGTACATAAAAAATAAATGTTCAGATTAGCTGAGAGTGGTACAGAGTTGTGTATAAGTAACCTATTTTACTGTACACTACACTGGTCTTATAGCACACTGGATACTCACACTTCTCCTTCTGGGGCGTATGTGGAGCCAGTAACAGTGAATTCCTTTAATGAACAGTGATCATTCTCTGCCCGATCAATGATGAACATCTAGAAAAACAAACATTGTAAAGTCAGAACATTAGTACTTACTTTTTCTAAAAAAAAAAATGTCTTGACTTATGCTTTCTGACACAACTGAGAGTTTCATTAATATTTTTGTGTCTCGTTTAAAGTTTTGTATCAACTACACTAAATATTTCGGTCTAAGAGCTAAAAAGGCAGAAAAATCATTCCAGCAGGTGGCAGCAGACTACCATCCACAGGAGAGACAGCCTCATACTGTGAGTCTACTTGAACATAAGAGTATAATAATAAAATGCTGAGCCAAAGCAGACGCTGAGAACTCTGGTGGGGAGGGTCCATAAATGTCATCTTACAGCAAGGCAGACACAGAATTCCTCCGTGTGCAGTCAGAATACATGACTACACTAAATAAAAGTGAGCTCCATGACTTTGACCTTCAGCATACACCTTTGCATAAGGAGACTGGTTGCAGTGTCTGATTTATTGAGTATCTTCATTAATGAATTCAAAATTTTCCATTGAAAAGGACATGGGAGGGATTTTCACCAAAAAAAAGGCTGTGTATCAGTGTATTATTAATATTTTGTTCAACATCCGAATTTAAGATATCATTCATTTTTTAAAGACAGGAAAATGTTGATACTGGCAATTAAGGCCAGATCAAGAAAAAAGAAAATACTGAGAAAACACTGAGCTTTTGAGCTCTGACAACATTAGAAGTGCTTCTAGCACACAGTCAACCATAAATAACACATTCTTACATAAAAAGCACCACATTTGACAAAAATTTATAGGAGCTAGACAGAGATACACAGGGATCAAAAAAAGACCAAACTGAAAAAAATGACGAGCTGGCATTATGGCTGTATACTTGCCTCAGGCAAATGCAAGGACATAAAAGCAGTTATGTCACTCGAGACATGAAACACAGGCGCAAGTGAGGAAATGAATTAAAAAGAAAGATCCAGATGCTCAGGGCATCAAATTCTAGCGCTGCTCTATTTGGACTGGGGATGTCTGGGGGCTGCTGACGTGTCAAGCACAAGGCTCCTCTATCAAAAAGCCAGGAATAGCATCCTGTGGTTGTTCAGATTAAGCATTCCAAAATTGCTAAACATCATTGAGTTTCACTTTGAAATTGCGCAGGATGGAGCGAGGCAAGGAAAGATAGACAGTGGGGAGCGAGAGAGAGAGAGAATCTTTCAACACAAGGTCAGTTATGCAACTCTACAGCTGATTCTGCTGCAAGTGACTAACTACTGCATACTGATCAGCATGCTGCCGGAGGAAAGTAGAATGAGGAGGGGGGAAAGGAGGAGGGAAACAGAAGACCAACAAGATCAACTGCTAAGAAACAGCACTGAGAAAGACTGAGGGATGGAGCAGGATGATGTAAAAACATAATGGAGATGGGAAGAAATGAGGTGGAAAGCTTCACTAAATAGGAAACCATGTCATGTAACCAAGTTATTCAAGCACATAAAGATTTAAATTTAATCCAGATTCTCTAACTAAATCCTTTCCTATCCTTTTATTAACCATTCAACTCCAGCAGTGACTTGTGTTCCATAAATTCCTACTGTCAACAACAGGTTGTCAGGGTTGCATTATCACTCAGTGTCAGGGAACAGTGAACAGCCCTTTGATATTTGCATGTTGTGTGATATTTAAAAATGAAATATTTATATTCTGCCAATAAAACAGGTGATAATACTGTGAAAATAACACATTTCCCCTTGAATCATTTTCATTTTGTTCTTGTTTTGTGGCAGGTGGCCGTAATGCACCTTAACACTGGCTTCCACTTCTCATTATTGAAAAATCATTAAGTATAATTTTTCTATTTGTACGCAATCAAACAGCTAGGATTTAGATTTATTATTCATTCTTTCTTCTAATTTGAAAGAACAATTCTATTTGCACTGCTGTCACAGCTGTGCTGCTGCCCTCGGAAGAATGCAGACAGTTTATGCTGCAAACAGCGGCACATGGTACAGACACAGGTGTGTCATACACAGATTTACAGACACATTCGAATAGCTTAATAGTTTTAATTTGTTACAAATTCATAAGAGTTTAGGGAGCTAAAATATTGGACAGGATGCTGAAAATGTGAGAATACACAGTTTTTAATAGACTGATCAGTTTCATCACTGGCTGCTTCAGCTCTGAAGGGCACACTGTGCCTCTGATTAAGTATTATGGTGTGCCACTTAAATAGTTGGGCAAATGCAGTCGCATGGTAATGTAAAAACAGAATGTTAATTTAATTTGCCCAAACTACATTGACTTTAAATCAACTCTTTCACATTGAGCATGTCCTATTACTGACTGCTCATTTATCATACTTGAGTGGCAAGCATTTTAGCTAGTTTTCCTCAGCAAGGACCAATTAAGAGAGAACTAGGGCCCAGAAATCTGAACAGTTTAAAAGACCCGTAGGTCTATGGAAGCAAAAACAGTTATGATATGCAGTTGACCAGCCTCAGTCCTCAGCGCACAAGTGTGGTCGCAATCAGTAATGGTCAATTATTTTTTGTCTTGTAACTGACCATTTCCTTAATTTTCTTTTTTTTCCTTTTTAGAACCCTCACCCATTGACAAGTAGTCAAGTACACAGTGTGAACCAAGTGTAAAGTACACACTTACTAGTTACAAACTAAGTTATGTGATTTAAAAAAAAAAACAGAGCTAATGTTGTCAGAAAAAACTGTCAGCATTGGTAGAGCTCAGCGGGCTAAAGCTGGCGAACTAGTCTGGCCCCTTCAAACCTTTCAATTTAAAAATGCAATGCAAAAAGTATTCAGTATGTAGACTTCGGTTTGTTTGTTTATATCATGTTTATGAAAAAGTACATGACATTCACAAGACAATCCGATATCAATCAATACTGTACTGACAGTAAATGCTTCACATTTCCTCTCTCTTTCTCTGCCAATGCCAGCTTTTCTCTTACCCTGCAGACAGACATCTGATTGGTGGTCAGTGTGCCAGTTTTGTCAGAGCAGATGACAGATGTACAGCCAAGGGTCTCCACAGAGGGCAAACTGCGGACAATAGCATTTTTCTTGGCCATACGGCGTGTTCCTAGAGCCAGGCAAGTAGTGATGACAGCAGGCAGGCCTGGAGAAACAAAAGCAACAGAACCACAGAGAGAAAAGAAGAGGATTATACAGGAGAGTAAATAAGTGCCTCCGTAGAGAAATTGAGAAAGCCATTCATACTAACTTATTTACTCAAGTGATGAAAGCACTACCCTTTGTCCTTGTATCATAATGCATTAAAAACCAGCCCAAAAGGTAGAATTTTCTAACTTATCCTTCCCACAGTCTGGACAATGACACAGCACTAGATAATCTTGGAGCAACAAGCATTTCAATAAAGACATGGCTGCATACGTGTTGCTCTTTAACTTACCCTCAGGAATAGCAGCAACTGCCAGAGCCACAGCAATCTTAAAGTAGTAGACGGCGCCTCGGATCCAGGAGCCTCCATGGACAGGATCATTAAAATGGCCAATATTGATGATCCACACAGCAATGCAGATCAGTGAAATAACCTTAAATTAAACGACAGTGGTTTCAATTTTAAGATCGGATTAACACCAATCAGTAAATCAGAACAAACAGAAATTTTTCACATTTTTGAGCACAAAAAGGCCAAAAACAACACAATGAGACAATAATGGAACTTATATTACCTTGGACAGCTGCTGACCAAACTCATCTAGCTTTTGCTGCAGCGGTGTGCGCTCCTGCTCTGTTGATGCCATCTCATCTCGGATTTTGCCAATCTCTGTGTTGCCGCCTGTGGCAACCACCACACCGACAGCTTTACCAGCTGCAATGTTAGTACCCTGTAGAGAATATTAGTGAAAGGCAGAAAGTACAAAACAAAATAGATTACACATTAAGCTTCTGGGCATAGGGGTGAAACTAGTTGAACAACTATTCTAAGGCATATGTCACTAAGACAGGAGATTCAACATGCAATCAAGTGTCAACATGCAGCAAGAGTCAATAAAATTTTCAGAAACAGTTGCGCTGCCAAGGAAGCTAATGTGACAATTTCTTTGGGGATTAAAGGGATTGAAACTGTAGGTAAATGGACTCTTTAGCTGTTCAGACATGCACTGTTACTGTATGTTCTCTTGCGTGTACAAGATTAAAAAAGCCAAGATATAAATAGACAACCCCTTTTTTTCCACTCTCAATTAGATTAATGACTGTTAGAGGGATGGTGAAATAAAAACAATAAAGAGGATAAGGAGAAGGACAGCAAAACATTGTTGACTTCATAGCTGAAGTTAGATGGAGAAAAGGTGTAAATTACTGAACAGATTCAAAAGATCTCATGAGTCACTCACAGAAAAGAGCATGTTCTTCTTGTCCTGGTTGACAGCACGCGGGTCAGGCACTGGGTCAGTGTGTTTGATGACAGACACAGACTCTCCTGCAGGAAGAGAAAACAAAGGGTATGAAAGAGGGAAGCAGTGAGAATGGTTCTACATGAAAGAGCAAAAGTTTTAGTTGTGATGCTTGGTTAACACTTGGTGCAGATGTGTGTGAAAAAGGCTTTGCAGCTGACTGAGCCGGCCTGACAATTACCAATTACTGTACTGCCACTGCCTCTAAGACTCCATATCTGATGAGAGTTTGCACTGTGTGTGTCTGCGCGTGTAATCAACTGTACAAGGTCTTCACTGAGTAAGGCAGGCTGCATTTGACATGCAGTATGGCCATGAAGGGAAGAGGGGAGAAAAAAAGCTGAAACACTAAAATATCCCATGGAATTTGCTACCAATTAAGGCAGTAGAGCAGGACAAGAGACTTTAAGACTTAATTCACATAAACCTCCTCTCTCATGCATTACATTTCCCTCAATATTCTTCCCTTCCAATCTTTTCCATCCACATCGCAGTCTAATTATTCATCCACAGATCCATCCATTCACTTACATCACTCACTCATTCTTTTTTGTTTTGGTATTGAGTGAGCAGCCATGACAACAGGGTGTAATGAGGGTATGTGCGTCAAAAGGAGGAGGAAATTGCTTGTTCTTACTCTGTGTCTTGTTTGATCAAACAAGGTGAGTTGTTATAGGGGAAATGTAAAATGTGTAATCAAGTGTAATGGGTAAGGACATGGTGACATAAACACCTTCCTAAGAGCTCACACATGCAAATAGCGGTTAAACAATTTCGAAATGGTTTTACCTGTAAGAATTGATTGGTCTACCCTGAGAGTGGTTGACTTGATAGAAGACAGCCTGATGTCAGCAGGCACTTTATCGCCAACTGTGGACAGAAAAAACAAAGCACAGAAGACACTTGAGTACCTCTTCACAATTTATAAGCATCTGCAAATGGCCTTGACTTCATGTAGGAGGATATTTTGCACAATAGAGCAATTTGGTGAAATACTGTAACCTAGGGGGTGTGTAGAATGGCAACATTAAACTGTAAATGAATAAGAACTACTTTTGGATCTAGATTTGAAGAAATACAGGTAGTAACATGCCACAGTGTGCATTTTGTCAATAGCAGTGCTATGGCTTGTATATTGTTATTTCCTAAGCCAAATATTAAATTACACTATTGCAACTCTTTCTCTGCCTTCCCAAAAGACACACCGGTAAACCAATTACAGCAGAAAGTAGATATTGTTTTGGACGTCTTTTTCTCCCATTTTTACATTTTTGCTTAGCAATGTAATGGTGTTGATGATAGTACAAAAGAGTTGGTCCTTAAAAAGAAGTCAACATTGGTTTTTTTTGTTTTGTTTTTTTTAGTACAAGTACAAGCTGAAAGAAGTGACTTGTTATCTTGTAGGGCTTTAATAATATGACAAGGAAGTTGTTTTCATTGTACCATTTAGTAACTTGCTAAATAGTCTTAAAACTAAATTGAAAACTAAATAAATAAATCTCCATAAAATGGTCAGTCATGATCCTGCATTAAAAAAAAAGAAAGGGTTATGATGTTTTTGCCATATCGCTAAACCTCAGTGTATCCAGCCAAGTAAATGTCCTGCATGTAAAGGAAAACCTCAAATATAAAGCATTTTATAATGAAAAAGAACAAATGCTTGAATGATTTCATTAAAAAAACAATGACCACACACAGGCACTTGTGTCTTGGAAATAAAATTAGCTGCAGTATTAACCCAACTTATGTTTCTTAGGATTAATAAAATAATCAAACTGCAGTTATCTGTCAGAGAGAGGCTGAGGGAAAGTAATGCCTTCAAAAATTATTAATGTTCCACTCATCTCCGGCACAGGACACAAATAGATTGCTGCTCATTCTTTCCACTAACACATGGCTTTAACAATCCCTAGTAAAACAAATGTAAAATATAAATATACACCAAATTCCAAACAAGTGTTTCCTCTGCAGAAAGTGGATAAGTACCATTAAAGCCACTGACATTTATTAGCTTTGCTTAAAAGGCAAAAATCAAACATTTTGACTCCTTTGTAGTTGGGTCTGATAAAAAGTGCTGATAATGAAACTTTCAGCTCTGTGGTTTGGTAGAAAAGACAAAGGTATTTAAAAGTAAGACACTTCATTCAGATACACGTCTGCCTCTTCTCCTTTTCCTTAAGTTTACCATTACAAAGTACATCTATTGGGTGGGACTTGAAATAAAAACATGCAAAAGATATGATGAAAAAGAAAAAAAAGGGCCATAGACAATGTTTTAAATGGAGTCTGTACAGTACATTTAAATCTTGTTTCCTCAAAATGATATTATGACAAGACTGTGGGCAAACTGAGCCTCCTTTTAGCCACCACATTGATGGTGGATGTTTTGATAAAACTATAAAGCATGATGTGAAAAAAAAAAGTTCTGTTGCACCAAAGTAAATTCCTTTCAGCTTACAGAAAGACATCACAAAGCTTGAGAGTTTGAAGGTAAAAGCAATATAAAGAAATGACCCAGGGCTCTTAAGAGTTCCCTTTGTGGGCAGTGGAGAGTTGTGACAGACATGTAAACCAACCCTTGGGCCTCTGCAGTGCCCTTCAGAGAGGAGAGGAAGAGAAGGGGGAAGGAGGAGAACACAGAGAATGGGAAGAGGGATTAGATGAGTCCTGCAAAACACACGTCCAAAAATGGGAAAACTATTTTGATCAGTTGTAAACGTGCTGCTGGATTTGGGGGAGGAGAATGATAAAAAACTTCTGTTTTAAGCAAGGAGAACCCGCTCTTCGTCTCTTGACCTGAAATAGAAACACTGAAACAGTGTTTCCTTGCATACAGAATGTTCATTCATTCCCACATTTCTTGTGACTCTGTAACAGATTTAACTCACTTAAAGTGAGTGTGAGATAAGAAAATTCTCCTAAATTACCAATAAGAAATAAGAATAAGAAAAACCAATAAGAAAAAACATCCCCAGATTTATTCACATCTTGCTAACACTATACCAATAATCCAAAAATCTGTGTTATTACTGTAAATACACTGTAACATGGGATCATGACAGAGTTGATGGTTAGTGATAATGCTCTAAGAAAGAACCAGCTTCAATACCAAATTTGGTTCTCAACTTGACCAGAGGCTGTCAAAACGTCATTATCACCTGCATTTAAACTAGATGCCTCTTCACCGACAGCAGACAACGAAAGTGATGAACAAGCACAACATGAGGAAGGATGCAAGGGAGATGAGGAACTGTAGCTGCTAAAAACATTTAAGACTCAAAGTCTTGTGGGAAGGTTCTTACTAAATGTCACTAATTAGAAAGTAATAAGTAATAGCGAAACACCCCCCTATTTACCATACACTATTTTATATTGGGATTAAGGTCAAAGCAAGTCCATTAGCCCACTTTCACAGGAAATGAGAATAGAGTGGCTGCAAAAGACATTGTGCAATCAGTTCATTACTGAGTTCTTTTTAAACTAAACCCTAATTAACAAGAAACAGAGGTATGTTGGTACATTTGAACTTCCACAGGTATTTTGTGTTCACTGTCACGACAATCCCAATTCTCCCAAAAAAATGATGAAACTATGACATTTAAAATCATGCAGTGGTCAATAATTTTTCATAGATAAGCACAGCTGCAATTCTCAAGCTCTGAATTTACTGTTGCTGTTTATTAACATTATCATACATCATTGGGACACAATGAATACAGTTATTTTGCAATTTTCTGCATAAATTTGCTGTAGTGACCTAAAATTTGCAGCCATTTCAACTCAGAGACGTTCCCTTTTTTCAGAAAATGAGTAGACAGCCTCAGGATAAAGACTGTTCTCTTTCCCATGTGCAGAGGATCTTATCTGTGTTTTCTTGCTCCAAAGAGAGAGAGACAGATGTCACTTTGCATTCACTTGAGCGATAGCACCTCATCAGACTCAAGTCATTTTCATACCCTATCTAGAGCCTGTATCCATACCTTTCCTCCCTTGAACTAACCATGGATGACACCACTACCCCATATGACAAATAGTTTAGCCCTGAGTCTTGTGATTAATCTCAGGATATGTTGCAGAAGACAACTAGACCAATAATACAAAGTTCATTGGATACTGGTTATAGGTGCAGGTTACACAGCACCCAGCTGTTCATAATGCATAGTCCAGTGAAACTTTAAAGGCCTAAGGGGGTTGTATATTTTCTCTCCCAGTGACTGGGGCTCTCTGATATGCTAGCACGTAGGCTTGTATCCTCTTGGGACCCTTATGAGGTCCTTTACCCCTTAAGGGACCCTTCTACTCCTCTTATGAATGGAAAAATCACAAGACCAAATGTTAACATACACAAACATGAATTACACTGTGCATTCCAAATCATTTCAGTGTTTTCCAATAATGGAGTAATATCTTGAATAAGTGAGCGGCAAAGGAAAAAAGAGCATGGACAAGTGGAATGGACAGTCAGCAGAAGACAACTAGCTTGGGTGATGACAAGAGACAGACTGTCTTACGTTCTTAAACACAAGAGAGGAATTCTGACCATGTGGCCACCTGGTGAACAAATTATTTATCAAATTGAATCTGTAACCTGTCTTGCTCTGTGCTACCTTCCAGGACATTATTAGTATACACTGCCCTCAGACTGTGATGAAGAAAAACCACCGCGTAGGAAGGATAAAGGTGATCAGTCCCACATTTAATACACATCTGAAAACATACAAGCTGCAGGAAAGAACTAAGGGGAGAAAAAGCAAAAGGAAAGCACAAGATGTTGTTGCTACAAAAGTCAACACCATCACTTTGACAACAGAATAAGAACATCTGCCCAACAAGGAACTGCAGGGTAAAACAAAAGAGAGCAAAGAAGTAAAGAATTGTTACTGGAGCCTCAATAGAGTGTTGGCAGTAAATAAAGCTAGTAGACTCACTTAGGCTCTGAAATGAAAACTTGCAACACTCAAGAGACCTAACTGTGTATGAATGGTTTTACAGAGGGACAGTGAATCATGATGTCAGTAACACAAGCCACAAGGAAACTGAAGACACAACTGTAGATAATAAGCTGAGAACTCTCCTTGTAAAAGGTAAAGTAATGGAAAAAAAAAGGAAAGACTAAAGTTGAAAAACTAATTTTTGGCTTTTGCCAAGAACTTCAATACACAGAGGTTGACTTTAATCATGACAATATATTGTCATACTACTTTCCAATGATCATTGTTCTGCATGGTCAATTATGTAACACAGCCTCTTCTGACAGTTAACTCTAGGGTATTTTTGAAGGGTATTTTTTAGCAGTGTTGATGTAAGGCCTGACAATCTCTAATGCAACAACATAGAAAATCTAAGCATTAAGCACAGTCTTAATGTGGACTACCATGATAAGTGCTACTAATTCAGTATCTGACTAAATGTGAAATATGGTAACAATCCCTCCTTATGTCCCTGAGTTATGCTGAATAATGGCCATAAAATGTTTTGCAGAACATAATGATGTCATAGTTAAATTGACCTTTGACCTATTGAATATGAAATGTCGTTTCATTACCGTGGCTATAAGCCATGATGCAATGCCGGGCAATTATATAAGGGGTGATTATGGTTTGACCCAACTGATGCCAAAGTTAATTAAGTGAAAATTTGTGTGGCAGTAGTACAGTGTTGAATCCGTAGGGCACTAAGTCTACAAAGTAAATCAAAACCCTTCTAGTGGCTTCTGACAAGACTATAAAACAGACAGTAAAGACATCTTGACATCTCCTCTGTGACTTAACTCCATTAACATTTGCTTTGGTACAAGCAAAGGAAGTCTCTTGACTTCAAACTATCATGAAAATAAGATAATCAAGAACAAACAATTATTGCACTGAATTTCATTTTGCAATCATGCTCTAATTTGTCTTGCAATACAAACTCAGAACCCCCTTCCTTCACAGTGGTCCTTGAGAGAACTCTAAGCCCGGTATTGGATTGTCTGTTTCAGCCAAGGCCAGGATGATGGACAAAGAGCCTTCAGTCATAAAGAAAGGTAAAACCAATCAGCTATTAGGTAGGAAAATACCCCATTGTGTGCAGGCGTGGACAGGGCATGCATGCACTGTCCACACACTGAACTTATGTTGACAGAGCAGGGATTTGGCATATGTTTAGGTATCAGCTCTTTACTGTGGTGACTGTGTGTACTTAGCATGTCAAGAGATGAAGTGTGTCACTGATCAAGAAGCACATTAATTACTAAATGAGTTAGAATTTTTTTTCAATGTATTATTCAGGTACAATCAAACAAAAGGAAACAATGAAGCCCATGATGCTGCTACTCATATATCTTCTTTTTTAAAAAAATATCGAATTCCTCTGTTAAAAAGCAGATTTTTAATTTTCAATAAATGTATTTTTTTTTAAGCCAGCATATAATCATGTTTAATAATAACAATCTAACAATAACCATAATAATAGTGATCATTATTTTTGCTATTATCAAGCAGTCCTGATCAACAGAAACAGAAGAATGTAAGTAAGATCACAAAAGACAGACATAAACAAAGAAAAAAGACGAAGGGGGCCCACTGAGAAAAAAAGAAAGATAAAAGAGAAGAAGTGACGCAAAAGGCATAAACATAAGTGGCCCTATCCAAGTTGGGGTTAGCCAAGAAAAGAAAATGTCCAGGAACACATTGGACCTCTGCTCTTGTATTGCATAACTGCTTCACTTATTCTGAAATCGTCAGGGGGGATGAACAGGATGAGGGCTCAGCTGTGCGTGTTTGTGTGTGTGAGTGTGTGTGTGTTTAAAACCGTAAAGCATACGTCATCACACTGTTGAAGATGTTTACAGAACTGCTGACCAATGTTATTTTACATCTCTTCTGGTCACCAACAGCACCTGTGTGATTAGTTAGGCCAGTCATCAACTATTTATTTTTCAGATAAATCCCACAATTACAAAGCAGATATGCTGCTCACCAGTAACTTACTACTTGAAACAATTGAAACAAATTAGCATAATAGCTTGGAAAATCTTTCAAGCTTGATAAGAAATTATTTTGTGTAAAATTATTAACACTAACCTACAACCTAACCAAAAACTTAAATAAAGACATCTTTTCCTGCATTAAATGCATGGTGGACACCTTGTCACACAAGGAGCCAAACAAATCAAACAAATTTATTATTGTTATAAACCAAATGATACTGAAATAAATATTTTTGCATAAACAAGAATTATTTATTGTTTGTTTACAAGGAAAGGTCAAGGATGAGGGGTTAAAAGACAGAGTTATAAGCCCAACCCATCATGATTCGGAATTTTCTTTACAGTTAGTATCTTTTAATGGCTCAGCTTTGTTGTTGACTTACCTTTCTTCTGTCTTGACAACTTAGAAGCAAGCAATAAGTATTAGGATGAACCCTCTCTGAGTAGATGTCTTGAGCTTTTGTGCTCAGCATTTTCCTTGTGACAGTCTTACCCACCAGGAAGGTGTTGAAAACAAACTTGACTGCCTTGTTTCACCCCATGTCAATAGTCTTTCCTTTTAGGCTTAGCCAAAATAATCATTTATGTTCTTTCAACACCCTATGACAAATGACTTCATTTGCAGTGTGGTGCTCTCCATGAATTTCAAGACCTTTGACTGTCCCTGAGGTCTCTATGTAGGAATAAAAAGATATTTGTACACATGCCCTTGTTCCACTGTTCTACGGTTGATCTAATGAAATTTGAAAATGAAAAGTCCAGTGAGCAGGCTGAGTGCCTAGTTTTAAAGATAAGGAGATGCAAAACCCAACAGAGGCAATGACGTTACTTTTAGCACACGCACACACCAGCACACTGCAAATACTGCACCTAACATAAACAAAGCTTAATATTTTTTTTCTTACCTGCCACTTCCACGATGTCCCCAGGCACAATGTCCCTGGCCTTGATTCTCTGGACACTCTTCCTGTCCTGGCGGTACACCTTTCCCATCTCTGGCTCATACTCTTTAAGTGCCTCGATAGCATTTTCTGCATTTCGTTCCTGAAAAATAGAATGGGAGGACATAAACTTTTAAGTAAGTAAGTAAGTGAGTAAGTAAATAAATTACGTAAAATAAAAGAAAAGTAAATAAAAAGTAAAACTACACGCCCAATAGCAGTGGTGTAGAAAAGGCCATGGAAGTGAATTATGTTGCAAACAATGGGACATGCTGTAAAAGGTTAAAAACGTCAGAAGAAAGCTTTCACCATGGTTACATGGTTTTCTTATCAGATATTAAACAATTCATCTTACGGTTACCCTGTAACAAGATATTTATACCACAAACGTGTTTAAGTGCCACTCTGAATACAGTGGTGTTCTGACTTCAGTTTTCCCAATTGTTCCCTTCTTGCCAGCTCAGTTCCTTCCTAATCATTCTTCACTTGCACTTTTCTGTTAGTGCTGACTTTACCTTGCCTGACTGATTGCTCTCAGACTGGACAGTTTTAGTGGCAGCTTCCAGTCTGACTGGCAGGCAGACAGCACTCAACAAGACATGGCAAGACAGGGCACACAACCTCAGGATATTAAGGTCCTTTGTTAAGATAGCAACAGAGACACAAAGCCATCTAAATGGCGGCCAGTAAAGTTAAGTGTTTGCGTTGTTAAAGGAAGATATGAAGGCAAGCAAAATGTTAGTCATTTTGAATTTAGAGGAAAAAGAAAGATCAACCTCCTCCACATCATTTCTAGAGGTTTTCTTTGTGTAAACAAAGGCCCACAACCAGCCATTTAACAACTCCTTATTTACTAAAGCCTCAACAGAGCCTTCAAAGAGCATTTCATTTACAATACAATATGGTTGTGACCAGCCCAACATACCAAAGTGTCTTCTCTGACAAGGCATACTGAAGTTTAATTTTGAATCATGGGAATTGTTCTTTAAGTTAGTTTATTGAACATTATCCTGGGAGACGCTTGTACAAGCTGAAACCACTTTTGATACTTGTTTCTCAGATATTTAGAACCTTGTATGTGGCATGCTAGGTCTTTCTCAAGCTTTCGTCTGATATGAACTTTGGATCATTTCTGAAGAACAAGATCTGTACAAAGCATGGAGTTCCTCTCTCACGTTTAAAGCACACAACAGGAGATTGTCAGTGTCAGTCATATTCTCACCAAAGTGAAAGTGTTTGGTTTAAGCAAGGGTTGACTACAGAGTGAAAAGTAATATACAGGCAAGCAGAGAAGAGCACAAAGCAGCTGCACTCTGTAAAACATCATCAACGTCATCAAAACGCCCACCTGCTTGCTGTGAATTCTCTGGACAACAACCTGCTATATCCACACATGGGCTCATCAGACATTACATAGACTTCATACTTGTGAGCTGGCAGGGTAAAGTCCAGTTAACGTCAGGTTTAATGGATTCTGACTTTTTAACATACAGTTCCTTCACATAATGTCTAAAAACAGTTCAAGGTAGCAGCTGATGTGTCACCTATTTACTTAGTGTTGGGGTGTTACACTAGAAATGTCTACGGTAATCTAAACCTGCCATGGGCTGTTATTTGGGCACTTTAATCTAACATTATAAGGAGACAACCATCTATTAAAATATTAGAAAGGTAACAAACAGGTTTTTTTGGTCATTCTTATTTTGATTTGTTGCCAGTGGTTTCAAAAGAAAAAAAAAAGGTAGTTAGTTTTCCAATGTATCCAGAGGAGGGCCTCAATCCACAACTGCTGCCTCTTACCTATAATTAAGGTGTGTGTTGACAAATCAATACAACTGACACAAAAATCCTGGGGGAATGTCAACACTAGGCAGGCACATGTAAACAAAGGGCTGTAAAAATACCTCCTTTCAGATATCAATTTAAAAATTGCTTTTGTTTTCTAGTTTTACATTTGAAGACTAAATGTTGCCCCGCTCAGTCAGTGGGTTAGCAAGGATGTGCGCTGTATCCTTTGCTTCTACGCGAAATGTTATATTTTTAAATTTCTTCATCTACATTCTATGTTTATTTCCATGACATTAGGTTCCTTCTTTAATAACAGTCCAATTCAGCTAGTATATTCCCAACATACATTTGATGGCAACTTTCAAAGTAGAAGAAAAACACAACAGAGAGATTGACATTTCCTTTCTGTGACATCATGCTTTTTGGTAAAAACTGTTATGTTTTGGAGCTTTGTCTTAAGCTTTCTGTTCCAGATACGGAGCTTTTGTCGTGGTAAGTTTGCTGTAGGAAACAGCTGGCAGAAAAGCATCTGGTAGCAAAATTCTATTGCTCCTAATGTTTTCAGTATTTAAGTGGCTATCACCATCTACCATCACCTCTATTGAGTATATTTGGACAAGACCTTTAGAGCAAAGATACATCCTAAGCAATGTTAATGTAACAATCTGAAAGGTCATATTAAAATAAAAAGCAATAGGCAGCCATTGTCTTCACTGAAGCAAACTATTATTAATTATGCATACAAGTAAATTAACTTTTGGTTCAAGCAAAAAAAAAGGTTTTAACAACTCAGTCAAAGGTAGATTTCTTATTGGAATATGTTTACCTGCCAGACTCCTACGATGGCATTTGCTATGAGAATAAGTAGGATAACAAAAGGCTCCACAAAGGCTGTAACGGTTTCTTCTCCCTCTTCAAACCAGGCCAGTACCTAAAAAATAAATTTAAGAGAGAGAGAAAAGGATATTAAACATACTTCATAGACCACAAATAAAAATGAACAGTGAAGTGTTAGATACTGAGACCACCTTATCCACCAGGATAAGAGAAACACCAAAATTTAATAATTCTGCTTGACAGATAATAACACTCATGTTGTGTTGTGCTCTGTTACCAGTGTATTTGTATTTGTAAACATTCAGCCTATTAGCCTTGCTATTAATCCACTAGAAAATGAAAATGATCAATAATCAATTGAGAGAATTAACTAATTGTCATAATTTTAGTACATTTCAAATTTTGGAATTGTATTTTTTTTTCATTTATTGTATTTTTTTTTGGTTGTTTTCTTATACTCTATTAAACATTGTTTAATGTACCTTAATAGTTACTGATGCAAATTCCTTGTGCATGAAAACCTTGGCTATAATTCATTTTAGAATTCTCTCAGTGTTTTCCATGCACCTTGCTTGAAGACGAAGTTGTGCCAAAACCCCACTTTGACTTGAACATTTTTGCCACAATTATTTAAATTTTTAGGTATGTAACAATCATTTAATAATTCATAATAAATATCAAAAAGCATCTGCCAGTATCACAGAAACTGGGCCAAGTGTGTTAGGAAGTCATGTCAGAGAGACAGAGACAGAAAATGCACTAACCACTCTCTCCTCCTTTAGAATCTGTGCCAGGACTGAAGTGTGTCAAACGAAATGCCAAAGGCTCTGCAATTTCTACTCCAACCTATTTAGCCACATTGCCTATAAGAAGTCTAATTCAATTTTAAGTGCCTGGCAAACTATGTTACACCTTTCAAAGCTTTCAAAGCTTTCAAAACAGTTGTGTCTATATAAGTTTAAAAATGACATGCTGAAAAAAAGTAAATCTGCGTTTGTTTGGGCAATTGGGAGTGAGCTGTGAAATACAGACAGTGATTTACAAGCTATGTAACTGTAGCTTGCTGTCATCGCCATGCCTTGGTAATAGATGATATTCGTGACAAGAGGGCCTACAGCCAATATTGTATAATCAGGGCCTCAGGATAGATAACCTAACACTGCGTCACTCATAAACTACACTAGAGATTGCCAGTCACTGGTGACTGAAACACAGGCATCACAAGAAAGATCTGTTCCATTATAAAATTGTCATGTTGTATTCACAATAATGACATGAACACAAGGACATTAACATAATTGAGTTTTAGTCATTGCTAGAGTGCAATAGCATGTTAATGCCATTCAATCAGTTCTCAGGTGTTGGTCTCTTTCACTCTTTAACAACCAAACATAAAGCATGCTGCTTATTCCAACAACGTGCCACGAAATCATCAAGTTACATAACAATCTGTTCACATATATATAGCATGTCAGCACTTCTTTTAAACTCTAGAAATCTTGACTATTGATGTGTTAACACAATCACTCTAAAACAAGGCTGCAGTGACTTTTGATTTACTTCAGGAGCAAAGGCATGCATGAACTGACGCATGACACCTTCAGACAGAATCAAAAAAAGAAAAAAAAGGTCATCTGGGTTGTTTCACAAGACAGATTCTGGGCGCCTGTCTTCCCCCACTTTGAACAGCATTCTTGCTAAGCTGTGATCTGCACCAAATCCATCAAAAAGGACCGTATACACTTTACAGGGCTATGCTGAGAAAAACAGAAAAACCCCACTGATCTCATAAGTGAAAGGCTAAACTTAAAGCTTTTGGTGGAGGTGAACTCAGACAATGTTTAACTGGCAGATTTCCAAGTTTAACAATTTTATCTTGCACTTCATATTTTGCTTTGGAAAAAATGAAGCAGGCTCCTGCATCTAAGATCTCACCACTCCAGCACCAATATAACCACTTCAAACTCAACTTTAGCTTGCTTTGAGTGCTGAATGCACCCTTTTACGAGTGTAACAAAATTCTTACAGATCTTGATGACAAATTAAATATATAAAATACTTCACTAAGTATAGGTGTCCAAGTGGAGTGAGAACAACTGAATGACTATTAGGTCCTTATTGGTTGAATAACCGAACGGCATGTACAGATAACAAAACATGTATGCGATACTTACAAAGGATATGCAGGCAGCAAGTAAAAGGATCCTCACAAGCAAATCTTCAAACTGTTCAACCACTAGTTCCCAAAGGGATTTACCTGGAAAACAAAGGTTGAATTTAAAAAAGAAATATCAATGCTAAATGTAATCTTATACAGGTGACTTTTTTATTTATCGGTCATCCATTGGTCCACTCACCCTCCTCAGCTGGCAATTCTGCAGATCATCCCATTTAGACCGCAGACAAACAAGAGATGGACAAGCAGTTAGTTGAATGGCAGTGCTTGCGTAAAGTATGAACGTTAGCATATTGGATTAGCAATAACTTAGAGTAGTAAATTATCCAAATACAACAGATAAATACTCATAAAATAATGTAACGGTTGTATTCTCTAAATTAGTCACAAAACTGATTATTTCCAGCATTTCAACATACGGATTGTGACGTCAACAACCGTCCTACTTGTTCGGCATGTCGCCCGTTAACGTTACAAATCAGGAGCCACGGGCCATACATGGCACCGGGATAGTATGGCTAAATGTTCAAGAACAAGCTGACGTTATCCGGCTCCTTACCGTTTGGTCCATATCGTTCCCGTTGTTTCTTGATTTGTTCTAAACTCAGACCTGTGCTTTCATTCACGTTAAAAAAGCTGTAAACTTCTTCAACCGTCTTTGTGTGTGCGTTGTCCATGGTGAACGGCCACTTGAGGACACAGCTTGTTTCGCCTTGTTGGTCCCGACCTCAACCTGTCACGGTTCTGTCCTCCTTTGTTGCCACTTAATACAAAAATATTTATAAATATTAAATCGGAACCGCACGGTGTTGACTATTACCGGTCAATTAGCTATGGCATAAGACAGCACAGCGTACAGGTGCTTGGCGAGAGTGAGCAAGTTAGCGGCTCCTGAGCTAACGGATAGCTAACAGGCTACAGCTAGCTGTTTGGCTCCTTGGGCTCTGCTTGAATTCGCCGGCTGTGCTCCGCTGGCTGTCCTGTGAGACCTTGAGCGAATAATTAATATCAACATCAGTCTCAATCGGATGTTCAAAGGCCTTCCTCCTATTTTCTAGAAAAGCGAATTCCAGAGTATATCTATCCAAATAGATGATTTAAACATGTGGCTAGGCTGTAGCTCGGCTCCCTTCGCCCGCTCTGCCTGTGTGTTGCGGAATCACTAGAGTGCTCATCGGCACCAATCGCATTTTTCCGCTGCAGCTCTCGCGTGCGTCGAATGCGGTGTTCGGTGTCCGCATGTGGAATCAGCTCATTGGTTGGAGAAACCGGAAATCCTACCCCCCTTTCTTCAGGACGACTATGTGTGTGTGTGTGTGTGTGTGTGTAGGTACGTGTGGTACCACGGATATGGTCAGTCTACGTCATCTCTCTCTCTCCTTTTCTCTTTCTGTCTATCTATCTAGATAGATAGATAGATAGATAGATAGATAGATAGATAGATAGATAGATAGATAGATGAATGTACAATGTAGATAACGTACCGAGAAAATACCAATACTAATCAGAGATAAACTGATTTTATTATTATTATTTTTTTTATTATCAGTGGTTCAGTAATTCTGCTCCGCTCCTCTCAAAGGAATACATAAAAATAGGCCTAAAAACGCCCAGATTTGTGTTAAGCACTACATGAGGAAGTGTCAAAAAACAAAGAATCTATTATGCAGTCTTAAAAAGTGTACTTGAAAGATTTAAAATTGATGTGGGTTGACTCTTGGTCAAGGAAAGCTTGTATTCTTTTATGTTGTTGTCAAAGGTATTTAGAACAGAATTGGACAACTTTGTAATACTGGCCCTAATTAAAGCTGTAGATATGAAAGTATTAAATAACTCGATCATTTTGGTTGATCATATAATTATATTGTATCTTAAGTGTTGAACACTATGGGAATAAGGAACAATATTGGATTAATTGCATGTCATCAGAATTTGTCTCAAATAATGATTGCTTTGGCTGATGTGACTGACAACAACTCGCTGTTCCATTTTATTGTATTCTGAAATGTCCTGTCATATAAGTGAGTAATTTCTGCTTTGTTTACCCTTGCCTTCAATCATATGGTCTTATTTTTAGCAACATTGGCAGGTAAATGAGGATGCAAGATTAGATTTAAATAATCAAATCCCCAAGAAAATCTGTCTGCAGATGTCCTGATAATAGGCAATGGATCTAAGTTTTGTGATGAGTTGTTTGAGAAGAATCCCATTCTCTGTCAGGCAGACAGAGCAACAGTGTCAGTGACATAACACAGTTCTTATCAACTGCTCTGTAGCCTTATCATATTGTTAAAAAGGATTTATCTGTTAAAGTAGTCTGAAAAGTTGTCTTTCAAATGATATCACACAGTCAACGTAGGCAGTGATGTTTAGCACCTGGATATTTTGGTTTCAAGAAAAAAGATCGAGAAAGCAGCCAGAAGTATTTCATCCCACAAGTGCAGACATATATTACTTATCATACAGATCTCATAGATAACAAAAACAATCCTTTAAGTCATTCAAGTCAAATTCCCTAGAAATGATGAGGTAGCTCCAGTGTGCGATGGTTTCTGTCTCTTGCAGCTCACAGTATCTGCTGTCTATCTGAAAGTTATTTTCAGACACTGTGATTAATGTCTGCTGCCACAATCACACTCCTGCTCAGTGACAAGGAAAGACTAAATCTGTGCAGCTACAGTGACAGTTGGAAAAGCCTGATAAAAAAATAAAGTAAAATAAACCCTTCATCTGCAACTATTCAGAGCAGCTTGTGATAAGAGTGAAAGATTGTAGTGAATGAACAATTTGACAATGAGCAACAACTCCCCATAAAACTAAAAGCGTAGGACAGTTTTTGGATTTATTTGACTGCAGTAATATCAGTTGTTATTTTTCATCACGAAACATGCTAAATGTCGAAATAAGTTCAGTTATGAAACAAAGACATTACAACAACATGTATTAACATAAACATGGTCATAAAAATACACATACAACTTATTAAAAAAGAAAAAAATTAAATGCACTTAAAAAAAATTGGTTGTAAATCTTTAATGATATCATATTTTATTATTGCAGTGCAAATGTATGCTGCATGGTGCAAAATGTCAGTAAGCTCCAAAAGGTAACAGTCAATAACTTGAAGTACCTCACCCAAAACAGAGGTAATGTCGGAGTCATTTATGTTTTCACTTCAGCTTGATGAACTTCCGGAATTAAACTACCAGGTACAAAGACAATGACAGTTGTTTTTAAGAGCAAGGCTGTAATTCCTAATTTCAAGCTGAATAAAAGCTTAACAGTTAAGTTTCATTTCATGCAATTCTGAAAAGGGAAGCCAGTGTCTCAATAGAAATAGTTAAAAGTTGTCACAAGGCAAACTCACAATACATCTCCACCTCAGTTGGTTGTAGAATTGAAATATTGTAACACTGTAACAAATCATGTGGTGCTTTCAGTTATTTTTCTGTAGATTTGGAGTAATTAGCTCAACTTAAACACTAAAAATTGCAGGGTTATGTAAACTGAGTTAAAAAACAAATGCAAACACTAATATTATCTTTCTGTCCACGTCAATCATTTAGAGCATAATAAATTAATCTTCTTTTTGGTAAACAGAGTCAATTCATTGGTTTCTCACATTTTACAAAATTAATATTTGTTTTGTTCAACAGCTTGTATAATTCAGCCAACAGGACTACAGTTTTAACAGCTGATTTCTTTGCAGGCAGTGTGATAATTTTTTGTTAATTCTTTTTGATTATGTGTGTGGGCAGTGGCAGAAGCAGCCCATATTAGTCCAATCCGAACAAGGTGCTGCTGTGACTGTTTCCTTGAAAGAAAAGACGGTGACCAATTTGATTATGTAGGAGTACAGGTGAGTGTGAGTGTTGCAGAAAGGTTATGGTCATTTTTGAAAATGTTTTCTTGGTTCAGTGTGAGGCCAATGAAGTCTCTTTGGAGGGTTGAGAATCCTTCTTTGCACTCAGATTGGTTAGCGATGCTCATCTCTTTCTATAAGACTTCAGATGAGGCATCTCAGGACAATGAGGACAGAAACAATGCTGGCTTTGTTTGTGTCTGACTCCAAGGGATTTATGAACTTTTTATACAATTTTACAACCAACATGATTAACATGTCACATTGGAAAAACATTATTTTTTTTGTACACCAAGTAAAGCCACTTTTAACTTTTGAACCTAACACTTGGTGGTTATTATGGAACATCAGTGGTGGAAAATTTACTACCATTGTTTTTTAAAAAAGACCCTCTCCTTAATGCTTTCATAGCTTTTCAATAATGAATTTAACACTCACTCATGTCCCTTTTTACTACTTTCAAAGAGAAGGCTATGTATAGCAACAACATGCTAATTTAACTAAAAATACTCTGGGCTGTTTCATCAAGCAGTCTTGAAGAATCAATCTCTTACATTTAAAACCACCAATGACCAGTAAGACCAGCATCTGTTGGAAAAATGGGCACATGCCTTGAGGGGATCATTGCAACTGAGGCCGTTTTCTATGTCTATGTTTGGCATTGGGTTTTAGCAGAAAACTGGTTGATCACCTTATAAGGTGCTTTGAATAGGTGCAAGTGTGCATTCTAAGGCCATCCCAGGATGAAAAGTTTAAAGGTTTGTCCTCTTGGTAACCAGTATCCCTTGTTGTTGTGGTGTTCTTGAGAAAGACATAAATATCCTGCTACTCTGGGATTGCTGAACCTTCTGCCATTATAAATTGACTTATGTGACTTAAGTGTTTACACACATGCATTTTACTTACATGAGTCACAGTACATTATGATGGGTAGCTATAGTAGATTAATATAGTAGGATTTCTTTATATGGACTCAAAATGATGAAGAGAGGCAGCTGTTGTGCATTGGGTCTTTGGTTTATACCACGCCCTCCTCCAGTATATCATCATGTTTGCTCACAGTTTAAGTCTGGAGTATGGGGACTTACTAAAATGACTGGAAGTCCTCTAAAATCTCTAGACACAAGCAGCCAATCCGTACATTAAGGCATTGAGTATATGCCTATAAGACAATAAATTGTAGTTTAGCCATACAATCTACTCTATATGAAAACTAGAAAGAGCAGTTAAAAAATTCTTACTCTTTCCTCAGATTTTCCTGCAGTTCAACAAGTGATTTCATTTAAGAGTCACACAAGTTTGCAAAATATAATATAAAATACAACTCGGTGCACTGACAAACATACCTGTATATTCCAAAGCATACACATACAACTTTATTTGTGTGATTTTGCTGCACTCAAGTGGACACAAATATACCTACATGTGGATTTTTATCTAAATTTTGTGTAAACTGTATTTGAAAGCATGTGGGTGTATTTATGTTATTGTACTACTTACTGTGAACACACGAAACCATTATTACATACTAAACTGGCTTTCTTAACAACAGATGTGTTTGTTGTATGTTGAGATTCTGATATTTTGCAAAAAAATAGAATGGTTAGAGAGTCTAGTGGTGCGAAAGTTCAATCGTTAGACACCTGAAAACAATACATCAGATTTATCACTTGGCTAGATTTAAATTATTCATGAAACTTCAAATTAAAAAGGTGATTTTTTTTCATATAAATGAATGGAACAACCATAATAGTTGATATAAAACCAAAGAGGATGGGAAGTTTTCAAAGAAGGTGGTTGCTTTTTGTAACTTATGTCCAAAGAAATGCTATTTTAGTTAATTTTTTTCTGTCTTCAATTAAATTTCATTCTACAATACTGTACGACTGTATGACGTAGGCGGAAAAGATAACACAGGTCTCGCGATATTTACATCGGGGGTCAGAGTTGATATTAGCCACATGTGTTTATGTTGCCGCATCCTCTGTTAGCAAAAGCTATAGTATACACTTAATGTATAAGTATTCATGAATGTGGTCATTCAAATTTGATTTTAGAGGCTAACTTAGGTTTTTAGGAGTTCGTATAATCGTTAACGGATAATTAAAGTTGTCGGAATAATGTTTTCAGATGCGCGTTAGCATCCGTAGTTTCACTGACAACGTTATGCCAGTTTGCATCTTTCAGCTGCAAGAGTTTCTCAGGGTGGTTTAGCGTGACATGCTAAAAGTCCGACCTCTGTTGAGTGCCTTAGTTAATCAGAGACTGACGTTAGAGAGAAACGGTAAGCCACCATAGACTGTATGACTATTGAATTTATTCATTTTGCAAGCTGTGAATTGATATGTTTCTGTACTGTTTTCTTAGGTTTAAAAAACCCCTTTGTATTTACAATACATATCATTATCGTTGTTTAAATAAATGCCGCAGTGTATGCTCCCATTAGAGCATCATTACTACATAGTATTCTGTGTCATCCTCACAGGTGGCCTTTGTAAGTTTTTTTGCATGATGAGTGAAGGATCCAAAGTTGAGCAGACAGCCAAGCTGCTGAAGAGAGCCAACGAGGAAAATGAAGACTCCTTGGAGGCTGCAAAACGAGTAAAAACAGAGGGGGAACACAATGAAGATGAAAAGAAATATCCCAAAAAGAAGGTGGTCCTCCTCATGGCATACTCTGGAAAAGGATACTATGGCATGCAGGTACATACCGTGTCCTGTGGTCCTATCTCAGTTTAAAGCACCACATTTTTCTATTTCCTGCCTAAATGTTGCTCTGTTTTAGAGGAATCCTGGAACCTCTCAGTTTCGGACCATTGAAGATGATCTGGTCACTGCACTTATAAAATCTGGTTGCATTCCTGAGAACCATGGTGAGGACATGAAGAAGATGTCTTTCCAAAGATGTGCCAGAACAGATAAGGTATGGGTTTGTGCAGTTTGCACAATAGGATTTCATTCCACAACAAGGCAGATTTGAAGAAGAGTCGCATACCTACTGTTTTGTGCCGCCTCAGTGCGTGTTACAGCTGTTTTTAAATGGGTGAAGTTTTCATTCTTTAAAAGAGTTTGCATGTTCAACTAACTTGGGTATGTCATTATAATAAACTGTGCTGTGAATTTTAGGGTGTGTCTGCAGCTGGTCAGGTAGTGTCTCTGAAGCTGCGGTTGATTGAAGACATCGTTGAAAAAATCAATGAGCATCTTCCACCACAGATCAGAGTACTTGGTGAGGCATTGTTTCTTGCTTACTTTTAGTATTTGCTGATATGCACTTTGAATAATCCAAGATGTTGGTAGGATGATGTTAAAGGATAAAATCCACCTTAACCTGAGGTTACTTTAATGTTGATTTTTTTTCAGAGATTTTATTTTTATTAATTCAAGCTGACAGAAAGGGTTTTAACATTTAACAAGTAATTTAACTTTTGCCCTAACAGGTCTCAAACGGGTGACCCAGGGTTTCAATTCCAAAAACAAGTGTGATGCTCGCACATACTCCTATATGCTTCCAACAGTGGCCTTTTCTCCAAAAGACTATGATACTGGGAATATAGCAGCCTTTCGCCTTGAACCAGAGACACTTCAGAGAGTGAACCGTCTTTTTGCTCTCTACAAAGGCACCCATAACTTCCACAACTTCACCTCTCAGAAGGCTCCAAATGACCCCAGTGCCCGCCGCTACATCACTGAGATGTCCTGTGGAGAGCCTTTTATCTGCAGCAATACTGAGTTTGCAGTGATCACTGTGCGAGGCCAGAGCTTTATGCTGCACCAAATACGTAAGATGATTGGCCTGGTTATTGCGGTGATTAAGGGCTACACACAGGAGGATGTGATAGAGCGGAGCTGGGGTCAAGAGAAGGTGGATGTACCCAAAGCTCCAGGTCTGGGGCTGGTTCTGGAAAGGGTTCATTTCGACCGGTACAACAAACGATTTGGAGGGGATGGGCTGCACGAGCGGCTGGAGTGGGACGGCGAGGAGGAGGCAATCAAAGCCTTTAAGGAGGCTCACATCTACCCCACCATTATTGAGACAGAGTGTCAGGAGGGCTCCATGGTCAGCTGGATGTCCACGCTTCCCATCCATGATTTTGAAGCCACAGCTGCCGACACCAGGGAAAATAAAGACCAGAAACAGGTATCTGAAAGTCACATTGGTGAGACAGCATTTATCTAAAACCCCTGATTTTTGGCATTAGAAAATTCATTTTGTTACATTTTAATAATCATTATTGTTCTCTGTTTCTCACAGGACAATGCAGATGTAGGAAATGACTCCGATTAGGTCACCCTGCCTGCAGAAAGACGACATTTTTCTCACCAAAACATTTCCTTTTTTGTTGGGAATAAGCTTTCTTTTTAGTATTTCTTCCAAGATTGACTTTTTTGTAGTGGGATTACATTCTGTTTCTCTTATACAAATGTTATTAAACCGAAAAGATGAAAAAAACCTTTCCTGTTCTTTATAGTACCTTGATTGTGTCTTGATTTCATCCTGTTACATGTGTGGATTCCCCTATACAGTCTGTGCCATTGTGTCATTTGGTCAGTAATTATTGTCTAAGCGCTTTGGTACTGGGGTTTTTCAGACCTGAGTAAGTGGTTGCTGTAATCATTCCTTCTGTCCATAATGGATATAAAAGATTGCTTTTCACTAGAAGTCCACTGAAAGAGAAAAATGCGCTGTCAAACTTCCATCGTCAAACACTGGAAAATTTATGTGAAAGCTGAGTCAAGGCAAATATAAAGGTTCTACGTGAAAGAGTTGGCCAACGAAAAGGTCATCCTCATTTTGTATAATCTATTGCCTCCAGTTCCATCTACTCATATTTACATATTTTTATGAGGTCATACAGTAATTGATTACTTTTAAATAATTAATCCACTTTGAAAATACTGTGTGGACAGTATTCAGCTGAGAGATACTGTGTCATTTTTCAAAATATGTCAGTTGTAGCCTGATAGTGATGAGATTCCTCTATGTGGTCATACTTAAGCTAAAACTTCATCCTCCAGCCACTAGAGGGCGAAACAATAAATGAGTGTTTTGGACTTAAGTTGCATTCAATGACGTTTGGATTAACGGTAAAGTAGACATCCTACCTCAACTATGATTGCTGGACCTCCACGGCAGTGAAAAAATATCATAAGAAATATATATGTGACCTATACGATCATTTCATACACTCTTCACTCATAAGTATAAATAAATAAGTAATTTCAGGGACACGTGCTTTCTATTATACGTGAAATCTCAATCTTTCCGTAGTTTTCGAATGTTACCTGAATGGAACATCACTCAGTAATCATGGCGCCGGCCAAAAAACGCAACGTGAGTTCGGCGAAAACAACAGAACTAAGTATTAAAAGAGCGAAAATTGACTTAGACAGCAAAGTCGATGGTATACTTGACAGCAGAAAACATGCCAACGACGTTTTTGACGTCCTCGAGGTCCTTGAGGTAAATATACGTAACTATGCGAAACTCATTCGTTTGAGAATCTCATCTGAAAAATGTTCCATGCTTTTTGGCTAGCAGGTTTTCTCCTCTGGATTTCCACCACTGTACACTTTATGTGTTTGTTTTCTCTTTGCCTGTTTCCAGTCAGAAAAAGAGAAGGATGCTGTCAGTGCCATTACTGCTTGCAGCAAATTGTTCGGCACCCTGTTGGAGAGGAAAGAGCTGTTTACTGGTAAACTGCCCGAAGAGGAGGAGGAGGCGTTGAGTGGTGAGTGTTGGCTGATAGTCGTTTACAATCGATCCTATGCATGTGGTGAAAGTTTGCATGTGTCACACCAGCGCTGCTGTACCTACAACTCACGAGACTGAAGGGATAATTAATGACACTTGTGCTAAAAATGGTCAGATATTCGAACATTTCATGTTTCATGTCACATTTCATATGCATATCAGCCTTCCTGTGGGTTTGACTTGACTTTACAGCAGATCAGATCATGGTTACAAGATCATAAATCTTGTATTACAACATTACATATCATTCTGTTTTACTGTATCTTTTCTGACTCAGGAGAATATAGTGCTGAAGAGAAGTACCGCATATTCTTGCGACACCGTTACAACAGCTGTGTAGAGATGCTGCTTGAACATCTCAGCCATGAACTTCACAGAGTCAAGGTGAGTTGACAGGAGGCTGGAATGAGAATTGTACCTTGATAAAGAGCCATGCATATTTAATAATAATAACATGATAATATTATATAAAAAAACAATCAAACAACTGTGATTAACCATCATGATGCATTTGGGGACCCAAAAGAGTAAATCATGTTATGATTTAATTTTTCACAACTTCTTATTTTTATTTTTACTTATAAATAACTGTCTGGCTATAGGAGAGTGCCCTCTGCTGCCTGATGAAGTTTGCTGCAGGAGAAGGACAGCATCCCCTCGAGGACTTGGACTGGAGTGAACACTACAGCTTCCCAAGAGAACTCATCCGGGTAGGTTTCTGTGAGAGGATGCAACCTGGCATTCAGTGGTGGGAATAATAACATTCCTGTTCTCTTGAGTAACTTCATTCAATGATTATATCATGTTTAGATGGTGGTGGAAAGACTGCTGTCCAAAACTACAGACAACTCCCTGCTGATCTCAAGATTCCAGGAGTTCCTTGAGATGGAGGATGTACGCTATTACATCATGAGCTCCATACGAGAGAATGTGGGCAAAGTCATGGACAAAAACAAAGGGGTAGGGGAACTCTGTTTAGAGCTAAATTGCCATCTGTTGTCACGCTTTCTTAATACCTTTAATAATTATTTAGCAGCATTTTGTTCATAATACTTGGTTTGCTGAATACTTCTGGTTTGTCTTGTTTGTCTCAGGCAGTGCTGCCAATATATCAGAGCAATGTGTTCACTCTAATGTCCAACATCAGTGTGCCGAGCCAGGAGTCAGAGCTCACCAACTTTATGGTCAAACAGGGTGGTGAGTACCTTTTCTGGCATTGTTATAATGCTATAGTGATTTGTTTCTTTGTTTGTTTTTTTTTGCTATCAGGATGAGAAAGAAAAGGCTGTTTTTTATATATTTTATATATTTTTCGGTCACATGAATGTTATGGGTTTTTTAATGTGTTAATAAATAAATTAAAAAAATATAAATAATATAATAAATATCATTTTTTTCCAGCCAAGCATGAGGACTGGAAAGCTGCTAAACTGAATGTAAGTAAAGTATTTTTAATAACCAACTATTTCATGTTTCTGCTATCTACACATTTGTATAATTTAAAATATTTCACCTCATCACAGGAACACAAACGTGCCTTTGAAAGGATGTGGCTGGGCTTTCTCAAGTATAAGGTATCATTACAACTTATTTAAAATGTTTGACAGTTTTATACTTAAACAATGGGTATATATTTGTACATACTTATGTCCCTTCCTGGACACTGGCCTTGATGGAGGCCCCAAAACACATCGGTCTTATGGTAAATTTGTTTATTTATTACTAGTCTTGCTGGGGTTTTGACCTCTTTAAAACAGTCTTCTGCAACCAAAATGCATCCTCAGTTTACATCTATAACTCAGTGATCTGTGTCTCATTATTTTCTAATCTCTCTGTTGTAGTTGCCAAGCAACATGTATAAAAAGGTCTTAGTGATCCTCCATGACTCCATTTTGCCCCACATGAGTAAACCCACACTGATGATTGACTTCCTGACTGCTGCCTATGAAGTTGGTAAGTTGTGAGAAGAATAAATGACTGCATTAGGCTCACAGTAGTGGAATTTTTCTATGGGTGATGTAGGTTATCATGATGTGGCATTTTGTCTTATTTCTCTTAAACAGGTGGAGCCATCAGCCTGCTGGCCCTCAATGGCCTTTTTGTCCTCATACATCAGCATAACCTGTAAGTATTATAAATAAAATGAAATCATTTGTCCTCTTTTAATGAAACAAGCTGAAATGCTTGAAATGGTCTAACTATTGAATGTTTTGGACCTCGATTACATTTTTAATACTATTATTATATACAGTAATGACAAAATGAGACTCCATTCTGAATATATAATACATAATTACATAAATAATTACAAAAATAATGTGTGTGTGTGTGTGTTTTGCAGAGATTACCCTGATTTTTATAAGAAGTTGTATAATCTGCTTGAGCCCTCCATTTTCCATGTGAAGTACAGAGCACGCTTTTTTCACCTAGCTAACCTCTTCCTTAGCTCAAGGTAAGATCATTCATGCTTCACTGTGGTATCTGTAGATATGTTTTCTGGTTTTGCAAACTACCTATATCTGTACTCTTTTAACTGTTAAACAACATAATATTTGTTTCTCATCATTCAAAGTAGTGATCCTAAAAACTAAAAAAAAAAATAATAATAACAATACACTAGTTACTTATGTGTGGTGTATGTATTTCTGCTTACCTTCAGTCACCTGCCAGTGTACTTAGTGGCTGCATTTGCCAAACGTCTGGCTCGCTTGGCTCTCACAGCACCAGCTACAGGCCTCCTTATTGTTCTGCCTTTTATCTACAACCTGATCCGTCGCCATCCATCCTGCAGAGTCCTTATTCACAAGCCCAGCACAGAAGATGGTGAGTGTCAGCCACTTTTCAGTTTAAAATGTCAAAGATTTACCAATCCTCTGTCCTTTTCATTGAAAAATTTGTTGTTTGTTTTAAGAATTTAACTCTAATGTACAATTTTTCTGCACAACCCAGGGTATTATACTTGGATTTATATAAATGTCTGTTTCAATTATAATCATAGAGCCTTTGGAGGATCCATATCTAATGGATGAAGAGGATCCTGCTCAGTGCCGTGCCTTAGAGAGCAGCTTGTGGGAGATTAAGGTGTGTACAATATGTGAAGGTTTTAGATTTACCAGTGAATCATCCATGACACCTACTACCACTGAGCTATGGCTAATGTCAGCCAAGGTTTGGAGGGAAAACTGAAGAAATATCATGTACATGTAGGAGACTAACTTGGTAGAAAAAGTTACTTTTTTTTTCCTTTCCTGCAGACACTGCAAAAACATTACCATCCAGATGTGGCCAAAGCCGCAATGCTGATCAACACACCCCTGCCAGAGCTAGAGGATGACATCAGCGAGTTGCTGGAGACAACAACATATGAGGTAAGATGACACTTCCAAAAGCAACTGGTTTCTTTATCTGTATCTGTAGAGCTTGGTAGCTCAGATAACGATTGGACAGTAATTGCTGTTAGTAGGAGGAAACTATGGAGATGATTGTGATAATGATAATACTCATAGTCATCTGAGTAGCATGAATAATGTCTTCTGTGTTCTTGTTTACAGATGATGGAGAAAGACCTGAAGCAGTCACAAATCAAGAGCATCCCACTGGAGTTTGAAATTGCCACACAATTACTTAAGGGAAATGGCGATGTGTTAGAACAGCACTTTTGTTTAGATTAAAACAAGTCACAATTGTATTCATGTTGTGGTATGAATTTCTGGGACCAGTTAATTTGTCAAAGTGAATGGTAAAGGCAGTTTGGCCAGAACAGGAAGTGTGGGCAGTCTCCTCTTCTAAAAAAATAATCAAAGTCGGAAAAAAACGGCTCTGACTTGTGTGTGTTTCTCTTAAAAACATATCACCATTATCCTGGGTGATGCAGCAATGTTGCCCTTGCAAAATAGTATGCAGAAAGCAAGAGGGAAGGAGAATCCTGACAAATAGTGGCCAAATGACAGGCTGTTACCCACAGTTGACATCCGGTAAGTTCGGTTTCTGCAGCAGCAGCAACAAGAACATTAAGAGTAATTACTTAGACCTAGAGATATGGTATTATATTTTTCTCAATGACCAGTGATGTCTGTTATGTGCGTATTGTACTTCAATAAA
Source organism: Acanthurus lineatus (assembly GCA_029814665.1). Taxonomy (NCBI): domain Eukaryota; kingdom Metazoa; phylum Chordata; class Actinopteri; order Acanthuriformes; family Acanthuridae; genus Acanthurus; species Acanthurus lineatus. Next base: position 9,875,399 of record JAPZDV010000011.1, on the reverse strand, counting down.
ATGTTTTTCTGAAGCTCATAGTGAATACATCTCTATTTCTTTAATTTGTGACAGTCATCAATAAATTGTATTTAATCTATATTAAATTTAGAAGCTAATAGTTTTACTTAATTTTAGTTCAAATCCTGCAAGGTCAACATGACCATTGCACAACTCCACAGTTACCAATCTGTTGTTTCTCATTTTGTGGCACTTTTACTTCTGATATTATTGCTACATCAGCAGTTTACTATTTCCATTTGAAAACTGAAAACTGGCCAAAAACTAATACCTGCCTAAACCTGATATACATCCTCAAGTAACTGGTAACACTAATCCATACTGGATTTTACGGGTTAAAGACAATGTAAAGAAGACAGTTTATCTTTCAGTTAATGCGTAAATACACAACCTGTTGCCAAAATGGTCGCATAATGCATATAATACCTCAAATATCATTTGAATGATACAGCGCCTCTTGAATTATCACTATTCCCGTTATTAAGGTTTTCATCTCACTCCTTCTGTTCTTGCTTTGTGACAGTGATTGGCAGTAATACACCGCAGGCTTTGACACCTGCCATAAAAAAGAAAAATTTATTGTTCGTTTTAATGTTTATATATATATATTTAGAATATTTCATTTTCTGAGAGGAAAACACACATAAAAGTCAAAGATTAACTTTACGGGTAGCATTAATATAATTCTTTAAATTTTTTGGCTATACCGTTTTTTAATGTCATTTTTCCAGGCTATAATTAATGTGTCAGCGTTAATGTCAGGAAAGTCTGTTGAGGAGTTACCGTCACTCTGCCTTAAAGTAGCCTCAAATTTAGGATAAATTAGGATGAATTTGAACTACTCGGGTTAAATTTTAAACAGCACGGACAGGTCCCAGTGAAAAAACGTAAGTTCGCGCTCTAACAGGTGAAACAAAATGAACAGGTTCTTTGTAAAAGTCTCCTACAGTGTAAACATGCTAACAGTTTGTGGGACAGCTAGCTTATCAAGCAAATTGAAAACAGCTGTGTGGATAGCTGATGACTGTGTATCTACGTTTGATACCAAACCAAACAAGTCTTGAACACAATATTTGATACCTCAAAGTATCACAGTTATGCTAACATTAGAAGCTATGAAGACTGTAAACAGCTGACACACCATAATGAGTTAATTTTCTCCTCATTTTGTGATGACAGGTGAGCCTTCAGCCTTAAAAGCTCCTTTTCATCTCCTGTTTATGTATCCTCTTCTTGCTAAGTGGGCCATATGGCCACACAGCGGGCTGCGTTGGGTACAAGAACACCGTGAGAGAAAACACTGAATCATAACTGACTTCTTTTTGAAAAGAGCAAGTCATAGGAGGAAGAAGCTGTCCAAAACATGTAGCCTCATGTTAGAGACAGACATGCTAACAGGGAAAAAACACATTTGAAGACTTGTTATGTAGTACAGTGATTAGACAGCATCCCTGCTGTTCTTGCCTCTAAGTTTTAGAATTTATGTATTTAATTTTTAAGGCTTATTGAGGATTATAAGGCGGACACATGGCAGCAGAGTTCAGATGCCAGGAAAGCAGATAACCTCTGTAGTGAAGATAAGAGAAACCGAAGAGCATCTTTTGGATTGGTAATAATCTTTTACTTATTTCTGATAGTATATAGTATTTATTGAAAACTGTATTAGCACTGTATGTTCAATATTTTTTAAATACTGCAGATTTACAGTTCTTTTAGATGAAAAAAGTCTAAACACTATCTTAACACTTTTTTGGGCCCTTTTTAAGGTCTGCAAATTGCTTATTTCTAAAGTAGAGTTTTTCTTGCCAAACCTCTTTCATTTGTGGTCAAAGTGCATATATGTAAAGCTTTAGATACATAGAGAAGTTGAAGCAAAGCTCCAATACCTTTGTAGAGATTATTGCAAGGGTAACTTTTCTGTCATATCATGTAAAATAATATGAAGAAATAATTACTAAACTTGTTCCTGTGACATCCAAAAGCTAGTCTAACGGCATGCTTTAATGTATACACCTGACTGAATGGAGAGGGAGATGACATGCTCGAAAATAAAGCAGGGATACTATGAAATCAATTACAGTAGTCTGGTGATAGATTAATTAATAGGTAGACGGCAAATGAAAAGCCCCATTCAGGCCTGGATAATGACGTAGGCATAGCTCTGTCCTCTCACGTTGATAAATCTGTGAGAAGGATGTTTTGCACTGCAGGTTGGTAGAGGGCTTGGCAGGATGGGGCATTTCTGCATATATCTACAGGAGTTCTGAGCTTTTTGTGTTGTTGTTGTTGTTGTCGTTGTGTCTGTCCTCCTCCTTCAGTGCCTTGCAAGGAAATAGAAGCTGTACGAGGTGAGTCAGCATGGAGAAGCTGTTTGAGCATTTGGCTGAGGCTCTGAGAGATGCTGGTGAAGAGCGAGCTGAATATCCTGTAGTTTTTTTCCTTTTATCCCTAAGAAAAAGTCTGAAAACAAATCGCTCTTTATCCACTTTTTACATCAACTAACTCTTGGTTATCCACTTTGAAGTAGGCCTGTCTCTCGTCAATAATGGATAATTTTACTCTCTTAAGATACGATCTTGCTCCACATTTGTGTTTTGTTTGTTACATATAAAATGCTTCAGTCTAAGAGACAGAAAACAGACCAAAATCAGCTGTTTGAGTATTTATTATCATGCAGCAGTAGAGTCAGATAAGTCAAATCTCCTGAGGTACAAGCAGCATTAACCTTCTTAACCTTCCATGTATCACTGTACAGTAGTTACTGTGAATGCAGTATTCCTGTGCGTGAGTGTGTCTTTATGTGTGTGTGTGTTTGCGCAAAGGTACAGAACAGGACAACATAGATGGGGATTTAGTACCCACTGATAAAAGCTGATGTTTTTCTACGCTCCACTCTGTCTTTGTGTTGCTGTGATACAGTAATCCTCTCTTATGTAACTGAGTGGAGCCCTCTCTCTCTCTCTCTCTCTCTCTCTCTTTCTCTTTCTCACTCTCACTGGACACACTTACACACATGCACATGGGCACACATGTATGTATCAGTCATACCAGTCAGCATCCACGAATGCTTGTAGACATGCTGATGCAGGTGGCAACAGTGTTAAACCTGCAATGTTTGCTGTCACGAGCTGATTGTGTCCTTACAGCAACAAGCAAATTATGTAATTTTTTTTTATTTAAAGAAGATGGAGTTTTACAATAAGTGCCAAGAAACTCCTTAATAAATTTGTTAGAGATATGTACATGCAATGTGCCATGTTATTTCTTTGTACTTCAATTTTTTTTTGGTTAAAATGTAGGTGCTTTGTAAACGAAAGCCTTATTTCTGATGTATGTACTGTATATGTATATTGTTTTGGGTAGCATTCAACCAAAAGTGCACAAGATAGATAAAGGAAGAAAATTGATTTGACAAATAAAAACACTGTAAAATGCAAGTGTAGATGCATTTAAAGAAAACATGAAAGATATACTCAGTTTTAAATTACGCTTTTAGGTATTTTTTCATCTAGTGACAGTATATAGTCCTTAATTCTTTCATGTTGATGAAAAAAACTTTGTAGTAGTTTTGCAAAAGTGAAACTATTGCATCAAAAATATAAATCTTAACTACAAACGCTTAAATAGAAAAGGCACTGAACATTTTTCAGTGGACTAACTAAATTTGCTAACCTGTCAAAAGCGCTTTATATAAGTGGGTAATGGTAAGAGTGTAGTGTGTGCATATTTTCCTGTGCATACATCTGTTTGCTAATGGGTGTTTTCATGTGTGTGTGTGTGTGTGTGTGAGCGAGCGCGTGTGTGAGTGTGTTTTAAATGTGAGGAGACTATGAGGTTTCCAGTGTGTGTAATCTCTGGTTGTGTGGCTTTTGCAGGTGATAATGCGGGATCACACGTCCAGGGTTCATGTGGAGGAGCTGCTGAGGCAGTCTCAGATGGAGTTACAGTGGATCCAGAGACAGCTGGCCATGATCGCTGCCAGAAACATACACCATCACCACCTGCACACCAAGGGCAAGGTACCGTGGCACTATTTACTGTAAGCCTGTTACCTCTACTGTTGCTATAGCCGTGGTCAAACTTATTTATAATAGTTTATATTTCTGCTAGCCATGCTAAATTATCTGTTACTAACATAAAACAGACTTCCTTTGTTATCAGTCCAAATGACAGGAGGAAATCTGAAGATAAGGCACCAAATTTATGGACTGTCCTTAGAAAAAAAGAGAAAAATGGCTCCACTTAATCTGACAGATCTTTATTACAAATCATTGTGATGGGACATCAGAAAACTTTTTATGCTCAAGAGGATGCTCTTGCTGCAGTTTGTTGACTGTATATTGTTTACAACGTATATATGTGATGCATTTCTCTTTTACCAACTCAAAATTCACCAGATACTTAGCTCTGCATAAATAGTCGGAAAGTAAAATTCACAAATAATTGCCACCCAATTGTGAGCATCATTAGAAATTATTTAAAATATTTGCCTTTTACAAAGGTGTGTTTGCTCTATCTTCTCATCTATGGAGCACACAAACAAATGTTTTTTTCCAAAACCATGCTATGACAAACTGCAGCAAAATTATTCATGTTATCTTGTAATTCACCTCTGGTCTTCAGCACAATCACTGTTATTATTGCTGAATGTTATTTAATCTCATTCCAGCTCCTCCAGTTTGTACATTTGTAAGGAAAAAGAGTTGTGTGTTTTTCATCACAAATCCCTTGTTTTCAGTAATCTTTTGCCTCATTCAGCCCTTACAAATGTACACCTGTCTGCTGTTTTGTTTTTTGGGAGCCTAATGTTTGGCCATTTCTTGCTTCTCATTGGATGCCCAACAAAAAAAAAAAAAAAATTTTTAAAGGGGAATGGTAGATTGTTACAGGCTTTCTATCCTTCTATCCTTAATCTTTTTGGGGATAAAAATTAAAAACACCAGAATGTTTCCATGGGTCATTGAGAACACTCAGGCCTTTGAGTAAAATAATAGTGAAATATCTTTTTTGTGTTGTTGGATTATAAAGTTTTAATACAAAACTTAATTGAGTAGCTTCCTGGACAACTGTATTTCACAATGTGTAAACAGTGTGCCATTATGTGTAATGTAATGATAAAAAATGTGTTTAACCAAAAGCAACAGCTCAGGCGTTTGGCTTTTTTTCTGCCATTACTTTTATTTGGATCCATTTATTTTATAAATATGTCCGGAGAGGACAACTTATGTATTTCAGTGTTAGAGATCCACCAAGTTGAAAGAAAGGCCAGACCATGACGCAGTCCAAACGTAGCAGCTTGTTGGAGTAGTTAAATGACACATTGCCTTTAGCTGTTTGCATATGTGAAGGGGTCATTGCTTATTTCTGCCAAATCTAGTTTCCATCTGTTTCTGAACCCTGCTCTCACAGGGCTTCATGTCAGGCATGAAAACCAGCTCACTGAGAACGTAATGCGTCTGAGGACGGGAGCAGACAGTGAGCGAGTGTTGCTAGGCAACTGAGTGGAACGGCGCGTACGCTCTGCTTTCTGTTCTCACTCACACACACTTTGTGTCCGTCTCTGTCCTCTCCAGCGTCCCTTTCCTAAAACAGAGAAAGACTATCGACAGAACACACTGAGTGCCTGCTGCTGGTGTAGCCTCGCTGAAAAACACACCACTGTGATTCAATCTGAGTCCTCTGATCAGGGATTTAGATGAAGAGAGCAAGGGGATGGTCCTATCCAAGGTCTGTTCAGGAATATAACATGTAGATTTGATTTGCTGCACAAGGAGATTTACAGGTAGTAATAACAGAGAGACACAAACCACCGACAGATAGTGAGAGGTATTAAAGTTCAAATGTATAAATGTGTTATGGAGGGATGTGTGGATCATTGCTTTTGTCAGAAAAACAGAACATCATTATCCTCTTTCTGTCAAAAAAAAATAAGCAACAGGGATGCTGGACCAAGATATGCTGTGTCTGGAACATAAAAAACTGAGAAAAAAAATTCTCATCTGTAATATGATGATTTATGCATCAATTCTTCACAGATTTATTGAAATGAAAGCAGCACTGCATTTTTATTTGTTTGTTTGTTTTCCATGTGTAGCGCTGTTTTTTTTTGGTCAGTCAAACAGGGTGTACATGACTGTAAAAGCGAGACAGAGCGAAAAAGGGAGGGTGGATTTTTTAAAGCGCAACTGGAGGAAGGAGCAGAGAGCGTGAGAGGAAGTGTTTACAGACTCAGGGGTGGGACTAAGGGAGTGTGTGTGTGTGTTTGCATGTGCGTGGGTGCGTGTGTGTGTGTGTGAGAGAGAGTGAGAGATAGAGAGAGAGAGATAGAAAGAGAGAAAATGCCAAGCCACTGTAGCTGTTTTGCTTTCACTGATAGGGTGAGACATCCAGTGTGTCACATTAGTACACCGGCTAGGCAGGCTATTAAAGCTGCAGATTGGAAACGCTCATTGCAGCTGCACACACAGGCAATCATTTACCGGCAAACATGTGCACACGCACACACGGATGTGTCACCTCCACCTTCACTGCCAGCTTGTGATGTGACAGAAAGGAAGAGAGTCATTTTGGGACAAAGGGGGTACTGCCTTTAAGGTAGGGACATTGCCATTATCTGTATCAGCAAAATCACATATGTCTGCACTGTCCCTGTTCCCTTTAGTAGATTGATATGCTTGATTTTCTTAATCTTGAAACAGATAAATGATACACTGGATGCTACTGTAACTGCTGTGATTCTCAGAATAATTAATCATTTTTTGGGAATCATAAGATGACTACATGTATCCCCCTTTTTTATGTTTGTAAATGATGTGAACTGTTTTTGTCCAGAGTAACTGACACTAGATTCATAGCAGTCTGTCTTAATCCCACTCCAAGTGAATAGTTGTACATCTATTGCTGACTGCATTAGGCAGCACTGATGCAGGTATTTCATTCACACACCAGATGGCGATATGCGATCTATTAAAATCACCGTCAGTCAAAATAAGATTACCTTGGGGTATCCTGGTGACTTGGTTGGCTGAGCACACACCACTTAACCACAATGCCCTTGGATCATGTCCAGCCACCACATGCTACCTTCCTCATCTATTGTCCCATGTCCCTCTACCGTAAGTCACCCAACAAAGCCGAAATGCTGTTTTTAAAACCCCAGAAATGATGCTTTTGTTAAGTAAACCATTGAATGGATAAACACATACCATTCCTTAGTGTCATGATAAATTAAAAGCTATCTGCAGCTATTAATTACTGCAAAAAGGGGAGGAAAGCCTAACTGTGCACAACATAAAGTAGTAAAAAGCCTCTATTACATAATTATATGCTGTAACATCTTAATAGCTACCCACATTATCTGCTTGGCTTAAACAGTTACCCCAGTCTCCAGTTGTGAATCAGTTTTAAATGGATAATCCATTCAAAGTGTACCCAACACTGATGTTTGTCGTCGGTCTTGTGCAGGTCACACAGTTCACAGAAATTGAGTTCCCTGTATGTTTTTTCCTGTTAGTATGAAACCTTTTCCTGCAGTTAATGTTGAATTTATTGGAATAAATTATTTTGTGTAAAGACTACCAATGTGCACAATTAAACAACTAATAATGAAACATTAAAACCTTCACTAGTTGGCACCAACTAGTTTAACCTCATTGATTACTTGGTGCTATTATGTGCTTAATTTTGTGTGTTTTCTGAGTATTTTTTTCTTTTAGACTAGTCACTTGCCTACTTTTAAACTTTCGTTTGAATGTTTGATTACTCAGTCGTCAGGAACATCCCTTGTAAAAGAAACTATCTTAACAGTTTTTTGACCTAATTTTTCCAGTGGACATGACCTTCCAGATTTGTGCTCTTTGCTTCCTCTGTGTTTTCCTCTTACTTTTTTTCCTTATATGTTTTTCACATACTTAAATGTATGTGAATCTCAGAGACCTTTGTAAAATGCTGCATTTTAGTT
>JAPZDV010000011.1:9855409-9867339 GCA_029814665.1 Acanthurus lineatus | reverse complement strand
TTAGTTACCTCCACTTACCTATTAACCCAGGTTAACCCAGCCCTCATGTTTCTGCTCTGGTCACATGCCTGTGAGCTGCACACTGATGACACTGACTAACTCTGACCTTTGTGTTGTGGTTGGTAAAACAAAAATGATTTTTTTCCTCTTTAGAAGATGTAAAGCAAAATACTGATCTAAAATGATTTAAACATCTTACATGGTCTATCACTGAAATTAACAATGACACACACACAAAAACATATCAATCCAGCAAAATAAGCCAAGGAGAAGGACACTGAATTAAAGATAACTAGATGATTTTTGAAAAACAGACATCACTCTCATTATTAGTGACATAGCTGTTTCTGTCAATAGCTCTATTGCGCAACACATGTTTTTTTTTACATACTCTGTTTTGTGTCTTAGCCCTCCCTTCTCAGTCAAAACTTAATCTATGTCTCAAGTAATCATTTACCTGTAGATGCTCCCTTTGGATCAACTGACGCTAGTTTTATTTTGTAAGACTGAAAGAAATAAAAGAGGAAAAAAAGCTTTTTTTAATAACATGCTCAGCAACATGGGAGAACAGCTTATGAGACACTGTAACAGATGTAGACAAGCAGTTGGAAATCATAATCATTCTTTGTGTGTTTTTGTCCCACTCTGAAGAATATTAAAAGGAAGAGAAAAACCTAATATTAAACACATCCACAAAGGAAAATCCTTTGTTTGATGTCATAAGTCTCAAGGTGACTGCTGCACTCTCTTTCTTTCTAAAACTGCCTATTGTGCAGGTTTTCTCAGCAAATCAGTGCTTTCTGCTTTTGCACATTCTCAGCTTATTATTGCAGTATTTACATTTTGTGGTATCTTATTCTGCGCTCGTCCACTGTGGTCTAATGATGTGGACCTGTGGACTGACCAAACATCCCGCTGAAAACTATCAGAAAATACAGATAACCACTGTGATCCACAATGACTGAATATGTGAATGCCAAGTTCTTAATAACAAATATTTGTGCTGCAGCGTGCCATTTGCTCATCCACACTAGCCTTAAGGGAATGACACACCTTTTGGAATCAAATGCATGACTCAGAATGTTTCTCTGTATCTTTCACTGTGTCCCTTTTTTAATTCCTCTCGTCCTGGCTCAAATTTAGTGGAAGATGTTGTTAGTATTTCTTGTTGCCTGAGAATGGACGAGTGCGTCATGGTTTCCAACTCTGACGCAGCTCCTGTCAGAGCAGCTTTGGCAGCTCCCTTAGTAGAAGGATGATGTCTCCCAAGTGGATGGCACAGTTGGGCCCTGCTGACCTGGGACTAATGGCAGACACAGCCTCAGTTGTCTGCATGACTGATCAGGGACTGGATTTATCATGCCTAGTCATGTCAGGTCGATTTTATTTATATAGCATCAAATCACAACATAAGTTGTCAGAAATGCTTTACATATAGAAGGTTTAAAGCACACTCTTCAGTTTACTAGTACTCAAAAATTATAACCCATTCCACTATGAACAAGCACTGGGTAACATTGTAAAGTAAAAAACTTTCTTTTTACAAGCAGAAACCTCAGAACAGAACCTGATTCAGAGATGGACAGCTCTTTGATGCGACTGGTTAGATCATGTTAGAGAGGGAGAGAGAGACAAAGAAAGACAGAGAAAGAGGGAGAAAGGCAGAGATGCACAGGAACAGCAAGGGGCTGTTTTAAGGCAAGCCTGAGCCAGTGCTAACAGTGTTTAGATAAGTTAGCATTAATAAGAGCTGAAGTGAAGCTTAATTTGCTCTGCTCATCAACCCTATGCACTGGTTAATTGTGTTATGTTCTTACTTGTATAGAATAAAATATTTGAACATATGAAATATGCAGAACCAGTGTCCCTGTGATCCAGTATTTTTTCTGATCTTTTCTGAACTGTAGTAGAATGTAACTAAAAACATTAAATCAAGTATGATCTTTGTAAAAATTACCTTACTTTAGTATTTCAATTTTATGCAGCTTCATTCTTTATTGGCATTTCACCTCAGAGGCAGACATTTAATTTTATTCTTATACTTATGCCTACTTTCCTTATTATACAGAAAAGAGCATCTGCATCGTGTCTGAATTCAGGGTTTTTCTCTATTTCTATGCACTTTCTTTTCTCTCTAGCCACTTTGTGCTACTGGGTTAATTTTCTGAATGAGAGTTTAATTTTAGCCTCTTTAAACACAATTTAAATTGTGCTTAGAGGGGATTATTTTCACTGGACATTGACTTGAGAGATTTAAATATGTCAGACCAGATTTTCCTGCTAAAGAACAAGTAATTAATGGATAATTGAAACTCTGCTGCAAACAAATAGTTATTTACAAAATGTGATGCATGGCTATAGATATCCAACTGTATTTTAAGTCTTTATATTTTGCTAAATTTGTTCAGAAATAAAACACAATATATACATGAATGCAACAGTTAAAAAAAAAATCATACATAGTAACAAAACACTGACAGGAGCTATTAGTTTGAAGGATGAATAGCTTACTTTTACGTTTTACACTTTAATTGAGTCATTTAAGTAGTAACTTGAATAATATTTTAAGTGCAAGACCTTTATTTGTATTTTTTTTGTATTGTATTTTCTCACCTGGTATCAGTACTTAAGTAAAAGTCTGAACAATTCCTCCACCCTTGATATTGACCACTTGTCAGAATATCAAAGTAATTACCTGTTTTTTGTCTTCTGAGTGCACATCAATTTTTGCACCAGCTGTGTTTTAGTCCAAATGACTCGTAAACCATCACTCACGCAGATATACATGTGGCCAAATATCTCACTCTAAATGGACTGACTAAATGCATCTGTCCGTGTGAAAAATCCACAGTATTAGCAGGCAGGTTTATCTCTTTCTCTCTGTCCGCACTTGGAAAGTCCAGCATATTAAACTGGTGTGTCTGTCTGTAGGCTTGTATGCTTGGCAGGTCTGCTGTATTAGCAGGTGGATCTGGCTGTCTTTCTGTCTGCTTGGCAGGTCCATCACACTGGCTTTGGTTGCTTTGGCTGTCTGTGTAAACTGACATATTGCCTGCAACTTTGTTTTAGCATTTGTTTTGTGGAGGATGACAGTCTGGCTTGCAGTCAGGGGATCTGGTTGTCATGTTGGTGTGTGTGAGTTCTTTTGTGCGACTGACAGGATACCAAATGCTCTGGTAACATGCTAATTGATAAATTAGAATAATATGAACTGATAACAGAATCATCTGTTGGTTGGTCTGTCAGGGGTACTTCAAGACGACAGAGTGTCTACAACAGAGTGCTCAAAGGCTAAACAATGTGATGACGCTGTTACCTCAGCCTTTATTTCCCTTTTAATGGAAAAATGTAATGTGAATTTTGAAGAGAGCGCACAGAAAGACGGAGCTAAAACAAAAGAGAGGACAAAAGTCTTAATGAAAGTAATGTTTTCCTTTGTCCATAACTGTAGTAAATAATGGAGTGGCTAAGCTCACCATGTTTGCTTACTTAGGACGCAAAAATAAAAACTAAATCCATTAGAGATTTTAGATTGCTACTTTCCACAGTGTTTCCATTTTATTCATTTATATTGCTCAAAGCTGATGGACTGGAGAGGAGCAACAAATCCATTTTAGATTAACTTGTAGGGAAGAGTTATTTCCTCTGACACAGAACAGAGCAAAATGCTTGCCTACATCCTTGGAGCATGTTAAATTTCAAGAGCTCAGGCACAGTTTATATCAGGCTTTCCCCTTACCTCGGTCAAACAGCTGTTGGCTGCATCCATTCTGGTGGCCTCACAGTGAGTGAAAATTCTAAAAAGTGCAAGACTGACAGCAAAGCAGTTCTACTCCAAAACAAGGCAACTGTGACTTTAAAAAGTGGCCATCAAATCATACAAACTGGAACAGGAAACTATTCATAGACCTCAAGAGAAGCTTCCAGCCTGCCTATTACTGATATGCAGTGTATTTCCATGGAGGGTTCAATCCCATCAAGAAAATTTCTAAGGATAAAAACACTGACTCGCAAATCCTGCTGAGGCTCAAAACCTGTTGCAGTAGCAGCTTCATTTTCAGGCCTGGTAATCCTTTTCCTGTGACTGACCCCAGGGGATGGAACTAAAGCCTGAGTACATCTCTGTAAGCAAGATTGACAGAGGCCCCATGTCCCCTTTTCACAACTTTTAATAATAAAGTTCTTGTTTCCACCATATATAAACTTTTTATTTTCTGTCTGATGATCTGTTGGATGGTCCACCACTTTGGTCCATTTTGAATTATTTTAACAACTATTGGATAGATTGCCATGTAAATTTATATCATGATATCCATGTTTTCCAAATAATATATCCTGAAGATTTTGGAGTTTGTGACCTTCTCTCTACTGCAACTACCGATTCAGACTTAAATTTATCCAGTAAAATTTACCAACATTTATGTTAGAATTGCTGCAAAATAATTGCACGGACATTCATGTTTCCCAGAGGGTTTCATAATAATGTGGTAAAATGGATTGCCATAATATTTGGAACACACATTCTTGACCCCCTCAGGAATAATTATGATTACTTTGGTGGTCCCATGACATTTTTTATTTTGAGCCATCGTTAAGTCATAACTTTAATATGTCTGTTATTTTTGTTTACAGTCAATATTTGCAAAATTAATAAGATTTAGCTGTTCTTTTTGTTATGCTGATTAACAGAAGTTAGCATGAATAACAAATGTGATGGTAAACATTGTACACATTATACCTGCTATGCATCAGCATGTTTTCATTTTCAATATAAGGCATGTATTGCGTTCCTAAAAGAGCTACTGTGCCCAGCATCTCTCTTTAGATTTTACATGGTATAGCATGCTAATACTGATAGTGATAGCAAGACCTAAAATGAATAGTATTTGCTAATAATTCCTTTTTGTTTATTTTTTGCAGTTGAGATATGAAGTTTCCGCCCAGCCAGCTACAGGACACTCTGTCTACAATGTGAACCGCTTTCGATTGCTGGAGGAGAGAAACCGAGCTCTGAAGCTTGAGATAGCCACGCTTCGCCAGGAGAAACAGCAGTATAGGAAATTGGTAAACCTCCCATTCCCACCATCACAGTTTTATCTTTTTTACTTAAATAGACACACACAATCTCTATGTTCATCAGCCCCTCTGCACTGTTCACACACTAATTAATTGAGATGAATTCTCCTTTTAAAATTGAGGATGTTATTGTAATGGTGCTGTATGTATCCAGAGCATGTACATACAGTGTATTATAGTTTCTGCTGCAGCTTTTGTTCTTCAAGGACGCAGCTGTATATAGCGTGGTGACTTGCATGGCCCTGTGCACATATACTCCCTCTGTTTGTTCTTGGTTATGCAGACATGTGGGGATGTGCAATATGGTGTAAAATAGAAAGGGAAGGACATGCGGTATGGTGTGTACTGTGTGTATGTGCCAATGGCCATGTATATTTGTCTTTAAGCTTTATGTTCATGCACACATTTGTGTATTTAGTGGATTTTTTCTTTAGAGGCCTCTCCTAGGTGGTCTCAGATGGCAATGGCAAGGTGTGTGAGCCGTTGTCTTGGCAACACGCCCATTTACAGGAGTGTGGACAGATCGTCAGAGGAGAAGTGACAGAGTATAATGGCTGCTTCTGTCATAAGCTGCATTGCTTGAAATTATTTTCAGTAAAAATAGAATGAAACCCTGCCATGTTTTGCATTTACAAACATTTTATTGACATTTCAATTGAGGGTAGCGCTAATACTGTTTGTAACACCACTCATTTGGTTTTTGATTGACAGCATCAGTGCTTTTTCCTCATTGACGTGGTATAGAAGGAAACATGAGTTCTTATTTGAAAAACTTGATTAAAGCCCAAATTATGTGCTACTGTCTCCCATCTGTTGCCTTCATATAATAAAAGCACGAACAGTACAATTGAAGATCGAACATATTTTTGTCTGTCTCTCTCCCACTGAGCAGAGCCATCATGCAAAACTTTCCTGGGACCATTGGAAATGCTTCTTTCACCACATGTACTTAAAAAATCACCATTACCATTAATTGTTTCCTTTTTTACATAAAAATAGTAAAATATTTCTATTCAAAAAGTACGAAAATTAAAATATAGAGCTGCTTGCCTAATAAGAGATTTCTATATCTTCATGAACAAACCCTCAGTCCAACTGTAAAAATAGCTGACATGTGGTAGTAAGCAGCATAGCTGGGTAATGTTGTGTAATTGTGTGTGTGTGTGTTTGTGTGTAATTGTTTCTGTGGGTTTGCTCGTGTGTTTTTTAAATATGGGTAGATACTACTGGAGGTAGTCCAGCTGAGTGCCTGGCAGTGTTTCTGCTGTCACTGCTGACAGCTACACTATCACAGACTGCATCATGGTCATTCATGCAAAGACAGACTCTGCTATGGATCAGTCAGATTTAGAGAAGCTCAGTCATGAGAGCGACTTCACTCACTCACTCATGCAGATATACTGTGGGATTACTGAGCGTATAGAAAGAATAGAGAAGATGGTGGGGTATCTTAACCATCAGTTGTGTGTTTAATGACTTACTATTTTTTTCCTCAGGATAAAGAAACATATGCCATTAAAACATTTTTTTTAAACATATATTTATCATTTTTCTTTTCTACAAAAATGTCCACACTTTGAACATGGCAATATATATACATGAAACCAATAATAATATAATGATACATTAAAAAAAACAACAATGACAAAAATAAACAAATAAATAAATAAATGGTATGAAAATAAATAAATGAACCTCAATAATGAGTCACAAAATTATTGTGTAGCGGATATGTAAGAGTAGCGGATAGACACATTTAATAAATTACATAATACTATAAAGCATAGATATGAAAGTAAAATAAAAATAAACTTATACATGTACATTCCCCATAGTGAATGGAGTCAGCTAGCCAATTAGCTCAGTCATTCACCAACCCTTCAATATCACCGTTCTTTATTAATTCTAGAAACATCCTCCAAATGCTGTAGAATTCTGAAGCTCTCTTTTTAACCGTATATGTCAGTTTCTTGAGAGCCAAGCTTGAGGTTAAGGTAGTTAATCAGAAGTCAAAAGAGGGGCAACCAACATTCTTCCAACATAAAGCTATAGAGCATTTGGCCTGTAGTAAGCAAAGATCAACCATTTTTCTCTCCCTAGCAGACAAAGAGCAGTTATCAGGATAAATGCCTAATATACTAAAATAATCAATTTGATATTTATTTAAAGCCTGGTTAGAGGTTTGTAGAGGTAGTAGATTTGGACAAAACACTCATTAAATTGAGAGCTCATTTTAAGCAAGATTCCATATGCTGGTACAGAACACACAGACTCACACACACCAGATGGTTCATTAGCCAGCTAGTTAGTCATGGTTTATAAATGAATGGCATAACCCGTTTACCTGGCTTTTAAGGTTCTTTTTAGTCAGCTCTGTTCTGTTGTGTTGCTGCATGATGTATCAGTCGTTGTAAAATAAATCACATATTTGTTCATATATCAACAGGATGACATGGCTGGCTTCTGTGTCAAGTGGGTGCAGGAAATTTAGTTATCTAAGTGCATGTACATGCACTGGCAGCCAGAGCAGCCACTGCATATAGATGCCCTCAACTGCCAAAGAAAATCAGATTTTGTCTACTGCAACAGGCACATTCTGGTTGAGTGTACTTGGATCTCATCCTCGTACAAACGGTGTTGTTCAGCATTGTTTTAAACCCAGCTGTGTTATCAGCAACCTTGGCATCTGATGCTGGCTCCCTCTCAAGTGCTACCTTCAGTGTGGTGAAACCGTTTGACTGCCTATTTTGTCTCTGAGCAACAGCACTGAGTTTAGGGTCTACTTGATGGGCTAGACTAAGAGCCTTTCTGTTGGTTTAACTCTTTGGGAGAAGAGTGACCAAACCCAGATTAGGGAAACTTTTCCCCTCTTAGATACGGCTGCTAAATCGAGCTCTCATTCATGTAACAAAGAAATCCACAACCTTGCTCTGTTGCATGTAATCCCTGTTGTGTCATTGGGGATAAATTTCATGGAGCACTTCACCTAAATTCTTGTGTCTTTTCCTCTGATTCATTTGTTATCATCCAACCTAAATGGCAGGAAAAATACTGAGAAGGTGAACTGCTTCCTAGGAAAAAAAAACTCTAAATACAAAGCTTTGGACTGGTTGCCTGGAAACAATCTGTGATGGACAGTCAGAGAAAGGTACCTTAGGTGAGGAATGACCTTCTGTGTGCTGTCTGGCTGCTGCTAAAAGGCCACAGCTGTCTCCCTGCTCACCGTCCCTATGGCAACAATTGTGTACTGCTAGCAGCTGGTCCACTCAGCTGATAGTTCACATGATGATATGGGCTGTCCCAGTGTAAAGATGGAACAAAGGCTAATCAATAATCCCTAATAGCCATGTTATCTTGGCTGACCCAGTAATCTCTATTTGAACTCCCTCTAATCAAAGATGCACAGACAAATCAGAGTTAATGGTAGTTTAGTGTAATGTAACACAAATGGAATAATGCAACCACCCACAGGATTTCCAGAAAATTCACTTTGTTTGGTCTCACAAGGCTGTTAGACATGGTGTGTTCAGGCTGAAATTTCTGTTCTCCTCTTAATTAAGTTTATCACAGACAATGTTCTTTCTGATGGGTCAAGTTGTCTCTATATAACTATATTATCCTCCCTTTCCCAGTCCATTTGCCATTCCATTCTTTGTAATGTTACTCAAGTAAAATTACTTAGAGCCAAAGCAAAACTCCAAAAGCTTTACCCTTTAGAAAAAAGAGGTCAGAAAAGAGTAAAACACATCTAGTCCTTTTCTTATGTATCACTGTTTTGGTGATTTTTCGTGTTCACTGCCATCATCCAGCTTGTATCTAGATCCATTAAGGAAGACTTGACAGACTCCTACAACCTGGGGGGCAAACTTCATGTGACTGACAGAGGGCCAAAGACATCAGTTTTTAGTAAACTCATTAGCTTGTCTGATTGTGTTGTAGATAAAGGTACACAGACAAAGCTCATAAGACTGCAGGCAACTGGAAAAATCAGTAAGACAATCAAAGAAGGCCTTGTTAATGCACCTGCTACATTTTTTTTATTTTGCCTCCATTAGGCAGTCAAAGATTTGAACAGTATAAAATTCTAAAAATGTAGAAATTATCAAAGTGAGATTACAGCTATCATTACAGTTCATCATTACTGCAACTTAAGCAAACAGATGCAAAACAAAAGCTATTAAAAAACATTTACACTAGTTTTCCCAAAGGTAAATATTGCAGTTTTAGAAATCACAAAAAGAAAACATAGACACCCTGCAAATACATGTAACATAAGTTCCATAAGTTATGTGTGTGTGTGTTTTCAGCCTCTTTTACAATGCTGCACAAGTGTTTTCAAATTAGTGAAAGTACTCAGTAGAGTAAAATCAGATAAGAAATACTTCTGCTTTAGTAAAAATCAAGAGTAAATATACAAAATAGAAAATAAGTCAGAGTTCTTAAAAGTAGAAATAAGATCAGAGGTGAAAAAATGCTAGCAGGTCAGTTTGCTAACAGTAGTGCTAGCTCTGCCACCCTTGTTGGTCATGTGATTCTTGCCTTTTAAGTTGAAGTAGTCTCCCATCTCCAAGCCTCTTTCTTTGTTTTTAAGCTACCCATATATTTCCCTTAGTTCATTTTCTTCCCTTTTGTCTCTTCTGTTATTTAACCTCTCTCTCTCTCGCATAAATTCCAACCCTTTCCTCTTTCTTCTTATACATGTGTCCCCTCATCTGTCTCCACCAGTCTTTTGCTCTCCCTCCTACTTCCTGTCATAACCTCCTTAGTGCCCACACACAGGCAGTGGGGTCTGGCCTGTGCAGCCTCATGCCTGCAGCAATTTAGGCAGATCTGATGTATATCAGGGAGGGTCATGCCAGCCCGTAATCATATTTCAGGCATTTTCTGAGAGCTCATTTCAGGCACAGATTTTCAAAGGAGTTATACTTTTGTCCCGGTAGTGGGCAGATGATACTGAAATGATAACACTAAGATCTTTTAAGGTTTTTCCTATGATTTTTATTACTTCAATACATCAAAACTGTCACAATCACAATCACAAACTCCCATAGTCTGATCTGCTGTAGTTTCCTAACTTCCTAAAAGACCTATTGTTTTCAATATCTAGTGTACCAAGCAGATAGAACTACTCATCATAACCTGATTAAGTCAGTATTCATAGATTAATAATCACTCATAACTGACATAACCTCAATTAATAATGTACCTCACAGTGCTGTGTCCTGTGCAACTGTGGCTTTAATCTTTCTTTTAGGTGCAGCTGGTTATAGAAATAGGAAGAAAAATCTTGAGTATTGAATCATGCAAGCCCTAAAAGTGGGAGGGGAAATAAATTTTGTTGCATCAGAAGGTAAATGTGCTAAAAAATATGGCACTGTCAGAATGTAGGGCCCTCTTGGATTAATTGAAAATCCCCTTAATCGGATTAAATCATTTTAGGGGCTATATGTATGTGGTACGTGGTATACCCACACTCACTTTCACACATACACATGCATGGACACAGCCATGAGCCCCCACACATAAGCTGATGTAAATATGATATAATTACTCATTGTGACAAGGCAGTGTAGGCAGTGTGATAGCAAGTGTGTTCTGTGTTGTAGTTAAAGGCTAAAAGCTGTGAAACTGTGAGGATTAGTGTTGGAACGGACCGAAAATGGAATAATTAGTCACATGAGGATAAGATTTAGTCACGCTTTTGACATACATGTAGGTACAAAGTTTGTATTTGGGTTGTGTTTTTCAGTTAGCTTTACATAAAAGGTTTACATAAAAGCATCAGTTAGCATTACATAAAAACATCTCTATAAAACTGGAGTAGCTCAGCAGGGCTTCCATTGGCCCACATATTTGGAAGAAAATGACAGAAATGATGCGAGTATGAAACACTCATCTCTGTTGCTTTGAAAGTTGAAGTGTTTGCCTGTTTGTAGTGCATTGCACATTGAAAATATAAAGCTGTGACGATATTGAATTCATGATTGTGGCTGAAGATTTTTGTTATGGAGCCATGCAATGCTAGCTCTGAAAATTCTGAAAACAGAGTACACTTAAACTCATATGGATTATTTTGAGTTGGCCCTCTTTTCTGTAAATAAACGGCATTGCTCTGGCTTATTTCCCTTATTCCTGTTTGCCTCTTCAAAATGGGGGTGTTTGCCCACCATCTGCTGTACGTAATACACAGCCATTGATTAGTATCTCATGCAGCCTCACTTCAAAAACATAAACTACCCTCAGAAGGAGGTGTAAGACTCAAAATATTGTGAGAGTACACAGCAGAATACAAATGTAGTATGAATATATTAGTATTCACATTATACAAATTTACTGTCTTAAAATAATTCGATATTAGGCCTTAATTGCTAACTTAATTGCTAAAGCTATACTTTTCTAATTATAAGACTGTGAAGTGGCTAATATCAAGACCCTGCCAATTAGTGTCACAACTTAACACATGGATTTAGGAGCAGAGGAGAGAAGGGAAGGTCTAACCGGCAGCAGCCAGCATCATGCTGGCTACTGTCATTTCTGTCAATTTGGCAGACAGGCAGGAAGGTCCAGACTGTGGCTGTACAGGGCAGCTTTCCAATAAACTGTCCTTATTTTTATCCCAGACTCCAAGATGTCTGCCTCCCATTTCCAATGATACCTCTTCTCCTAACAGTAGCTTGTGATGTAGCTGATGGTTGTAGCAGTGGAGCTGGCTGATTAATTCAACAGAGTGGATTTCCGCAGCTTGCTGCACACGCGTAGAGCACGAGAGAGAAAGGGGGAAATTGAGCAGAGAGTGAGAGAGAGAGAGAGAGAGAGAGAGAGAGAGAGAGAGAGAGAGAGAGAGAGAGAGCAAG
>JAPZDV010000011.1:9813443-9855309 GCA_029814665.1 Acanthurus lineatus | reverse complement strand
AGAGTTGTTTTTCGTAGCTTGATTCACACTCGTAGAGATAGAGAGAGATTGTGGGTTTTTGAGCTGAGAGTGAGAGAGAGAGAGAGAGAGAGAGAGAGAGAGAGAGAGAGAGAGAGAGAGAGCGAGCAAGTGAGAGAGAGAGAACATGGAAAGGAAAAGGAGAAAATGATGGAGGAAGGGTGTAAAGGAGGAGGGTCTTCGGGGGTGGGGAGAGAGTGAGTGGAAAGGGAGAATTTGAAAGAGAGAGTGTGTGGAGCGGGGCGGAGGAAAGAGAGGAAGAGAGAGAGAGAGGGAGAGAGAGACACACACACACACGCAGGCCCCAGAGCTGCTACTGCTGCTGCTGCTGCTGCTGCTGCTGCTGCTGCCGACAATTCCCCACCCAGAGAGAGCAGGGAAGAAGGGAGGAGATCAGAGCAAGGAAGGAAGGAGTAAACGACACCTCAGTCAAGATGCTCCTGTGCTAGCCTAAAACACACGGTAAATACTAATCCTTTATCACCCCTCTGCTTCCTCTTTCCTGCTGCTGCATATCTCTGTCTCCGCATCACTGGCCCGAGTGTGTTTGTGTTTGATTTAGCTCTGTTGAGATCCTATATATAGTGCACAGGGTTAGCTTAGCCAAGCAGCTGGGGAAAACCTGTCTGTGCAGCTGCTGCATGAAGAGACAGACATCCACAGAGAGGTGAAAAAAGAGAGGAGGATTTGTATATTTTGCCTCTTTTAGGACTTAAAGAAGAATAAGCAACATCCAGCTCCTCTGTTTCTTGACTGTAGCAGAGCCACCTGTTTGGAGATGTGTGGGTGTGTGCGGTGTGTGTGTGTATGTGTGTATTGAGGGGTGGGGGCTGGGGTTAGGGTGTATGGGTCTATTGGTGTGTTTGTGGCATTGAAAAATGAGTATGTGTATTTTTCAGAGAGTGGGAGATAGTACTGCCTTTCGACAGCTGTCAAATTATGTATATGGTCTTTTCATAGTACGTACGCACATACATGTGTTACTATACATATGTAGACACATGTTCACAGGATCATTAAGACACACTGAGACAGAGACAAACATGTGATGCTTTGTCAAACAGATTGATTTTGTGTGTGTGTGTGTGTGTGCTTTGGCGTTGTCTGCTCAGGTAACCTGAGCTTTTCCTGGTTCCTGCCTGGGTTGCCAGGTGTCGGGAGTGAATGTTAACCCACTCCTGGTGGACTGACACTCACTCTTTATCTTTATTTGTCCTCTCATGATCCAAAGTCTCAACCTCACTGTGCCTGTGTATACACACAAAGGTAGATTAATGTTGTTTCATACAGCCACCTTTTAATTCCTACCTACATTTTCAGCTTTTGTTGGAGCTGTTTGAGAGACATGGTAATCCAACTTTATGGTCCATTTGGAGGCTGTTGTTTGTGATGTTTTGATTTGTACTGTGTTGTACTAAAAGGTGTCTCTAATATTAGGTGACCCAATTTTATATCAAAGAGGGTAGACTAATTATTTGTAATTATAGCATCCAAAATACATATAACACATTCTCATTATTAAAATAAGAAATACACCAATGTCACATTTTGAATATTAAGTGCCAGGTTTTTGGGTTCCTCCCTACCCTGTTGATAAATGCTGCTCATACTTACTGCAGTTTTTTTTTTAACAATTGTTGCTGCTCCTGCAAACATGACACAGTACTTCCTGTGTGTAGGATTTTTTCATTTCAACTTGTCTGTCAGGTATTTAGAGCTTCCACACTTAAAAGCCTTAAAGATCTCTCAGTACCGGTACCAAAGGTTAATTTTGGTTTGAATTGGGTACAAGCAAATTAATTGTCTGCCTAAGGTAACACAACTAAAACAACTGGGCAGATTATGCTAATGTTTTGGTCACACTTAAAACTTTTACCACTAAAGAAAACCTCACTACACTGACAGTAGAAGGTGTCTTGTCATGTCTCACTGTAATCCTTTCATTGTGAGGAAACTTTCTCATGCCACATTTTTTTCTGTGAAATTTGTAAAGACTTCTTGATGAGTGGAGTTAAAGTTAATTTTTTCAAGTCTGTCTCTAAAACAAAGGAAGAAACCCAAGCTTACCTGATATAGCCAGCTTCTCTGTAGCTGCTTTAATTTCTCTGTTGATGTGGATGTGTTACTATACACACTTGAAACAAGGATGCGTGTGTAGGTTAGAATATACGTGGTTCATACTCTTGCACCATGCATATGTTTGAATATATGGCTGTGTGGGTGGGTGAGAGACCAAAGGAGAAATATGAGGAGAGAGAAAGAGCCAGTGCTTAGACAGCTCTGTTTAAGTCTCATTTTGCAGCATTTTGCTTTATGTAAGAGTTATAACTTTGTATTTCATCTTTTCTCTTCCTTTCCATATTTTACCACACCAAGGTATTGAAATCAGGTAGTAAATTTGATGGCAAACATCTTACATCCCCTCTAATCATGCTCCTTTTGCAACATCCTGCCATTTCTTCTTCCATCTCTTCATCTTCATGCGGCAGACTGGTTGTCTGTGCCAGCTGACGTTCAGTTGGATGCCAGAGGGCGAGAAGGAGAGAGGGAAGAAAGAAGATAGGGGAAATGAAACTTGTGTTTTCAGTCTCATGGCTGATTTCCTTGCCCCTCTCTTGAGATTATCAGTGAGTCTGGCAGCCAAAATGACAGCCTTTTTAACTAATCAAAATGTTCCTTGGGACATACAGGCACTGTGATAATCCCTGAACAGTAACAGCCTGGCAGGGGTGTGGCAGCACCTATCAATAAACACATATGTGCACTATCATGTGAAGTCAGAGACAGAGTTGTACATGAGCATACCTTTGTGTGCCCTACATTCACACAGGCAATCATACATTTCACCATTTACTACGAATAACATGCCTTTATACACACTCCCCCACATTTTTACAGTACCATTAACAGAGTGCATCCATGTGTGCTTACACTTACTGTACTGTAAAGCTCCACCACACATCCACGTCACAGGCTGTGTTGTGTAATGTATATGTAGATATTAGGATTTTGTCTTGTGTGCAGTATCTGATGTCTCAGTGTGCACACTCACTGTCTTCGGTGTACTCACTGTTTATTCATACTGCAGGTTAAAAATGGCAGATAAATAAGACAGCTTTTGTTTGCGGTGTTTGAACGCAGGCTTACATTCAGACAATTCAAAGGGCATCAGATATGTTAGATGTGATACTTCCATTGCTACTTTTTATCATCCCAACACTCCATACCTGAAAGAGAACAGTTTCTATAGCAACCTCATCATCCCCTCCCTCACCCCCACCACTGCTGTTGTGTGTGTGTGTGTGTGTGTGTGTGTGTGTGTGTGAGTTTGTGTGTATACGCAACCTGTGCAGCTCCAAATGCGAACACATGCCTGAATGAGTGAGTGTGATATTGATTGCTAGCATACACGCCGTAACTGTTGGTGTCATTTAGCCAGCAGGGGAAGCAGACAGAGAAAAAAAATAAAGGAACATTTCCTCTACACATTTCCTGGCCGCTTTTCAAGATACACAGAAGTTATATTAAAGGAAGACACAGAGCACTGCAGAGGGAAAAAAGCAAAGGAGGAGGGTGGGGCGAAGAAGCGAAGTGAGAGGAGGAAGAGAAGAAATGTAGTAAATGGATGTCAGATTGCTGCCTAAATACAAATACAGTTTAACAAAAAATAATATGAGAAGCACTTAGTGTGTTTAGCAGGTGGTGTACTCGCTCCTTTCAAAATGATTCCTCCTCTCATAAGACAAAGGGGTGAAGATGTGGTGGGTGATTTGAGGAGATGTATTTTTAGGTATCTTTTCAGACATTGCCATTCTTTACCACATGGATTTATTCTTCATCTGCCATTCACATCACTCTGCTAAGTATCGGTTAAGGACAAGTGTACAGAGTCCTCTGGATGACATCACTGAGAGCCTCTGTGACCCTCAACCAAATTATACAGTGTTGTTTTATAGTTCTGGCACACATGCAGGATAGTGTAGCAGACCAAATTGCCCTTTCAAAAACATAATTTCACCATGGCGCTGCCAGGCAAGGTTAGCCCTCCAGCAAAGAATCATGCTGATAAAAGGTCTGTTAATTTTACAGCACTAATTGTCTCTCACTGTCACCTGTAATTTTTTAGGTTTTCTTCTCTCTCTCTGTTCCCCTTTTTCTCCTTGGGCTCTTCTCTCTTGTGATCACAGTCTTTGTTCCTCTAAATAACTTCTTGATTACATTCCCCTGCCTAAGTCTTACTTGTCGTGTTCCTCTGTCTTTCTCTACATTTTCCTTCACTCAACCTGTCCATTCTCTTCTCTTTTCTTCAGTCCCCAGTGTTTTGTGTCTGGAAGGGCTTGAATGATTAAACATAGGACAGATGCCTTTGGTGGACTGAACACCAAGGGCGAATGGATGGAGGGAGAGAGGATGGAAGGAGCAAGGAGTACACAATGTCAGACAGGCCAGCCTGTTCGGATACAGATGACATGACAGGACCCGTGCTCCTGTAACTGTCACCTATTGCTCTGTACCACTGAGTCCTGCTCACTTGAGACCTGAAACTCGGTCACATGCATCTGCCATGCAGCTTTACAGGAGCCAGGAGATATTAAAGAATTCTTAATATTTGTATCACTGAATCCTGAATGGAAATCCAAGCATAAACAAAAGATAGAAATAATACACATTGATCTGTTGCTATTTACAGTAAAGGTGAGGAGTACCTTTTTTGCACCCAGGTGATGTGAACCGGGTGTAATGTTTCGTCTCTGTGAGTGTTTTTAAATTCCAATGTCTCATTATCCAATTTTCCTTGACAGGACACTCTCCAGACATCTGTGAGCTTGACGAGACGGAAGTTAATGAGACATTAAATTGGTGCTTTTCATGTTTTGGTCAAATGCTAGTGAGGTAGTCCTGGTGACAGTCCAAATTTGTTTTTCCCCTTTTGCACCGTATCTGCATTGTTTCTCTGTTCAAGAAAGAGCCATTTTGGCAGCACTAAAATGCAAAGTGAGCAATAATTTGCAACCTAAATACCAAACAGACAGGGAAATAAGAAAAACAAAAGACACAGAGTAGATAAAATATAAATAACATAAACAAGAGAACAATGCATCTGTTAAAAAACTAATGAATGTAAGTGACCTACAATCATGAACTACTGTAATATTGAAAGTTTGAAATTATATGCGGAGCTCAGGTAACATCCAGTAAACGGTTGTTGGCTGACCTGAGAGACTTTAAGGTAATTAAGGAATGTACTCAAGGACTTCAACCTGATAAATAAAACAAAAATTTATTATAATGAGTTCTAAACTCTACCAGCAGCCAGTGGAAATATGCCAGCACTTGCATAATGGTCTCCCAGCTCTTTGTCTTTTTAAGATGTCTGCAGCATTTTCAAGCATCTGCTGATTAGTGCAAAATGCAAGTTTTGTACTGATAACCACTGCAGAAAAACCTTAGTTTGCTCATGTATGCCCTTTTTGTAATTGGATACAGTAAGTACACATTCAGATAGATTTTTTATAATGTACAGATGGAGATTATAAACTCCTATTGAAACCAGCCGAGAGGAAACCTCTGCTAAGGCTATGTCACTGTATTTCTAGCATACTGTACATTTTTGCAACTGTGCAATGGGGTCATATGTAAATTATTTAGCACTTGTGCATTATGTTTTGCTGCAGATTGGGGTCATGTGAGCATGCATTTGAGGGTATTGTATATGTGTGTTTGCGCCTGTATGTACATGTATTTGTGTGTGTGTGTGTCTGTGTCTGTGTTTGCACGTATAGAAACATGTTTGTAACAAAATATGTTTGTCCCTGGATGGGTGTCAATTTGTGTTAGTTTGATCATTTATTTGCAGACTTGTATATGTGTGTGTGAGCGCGTGCGTGCGCGTGCACGTCTGTGCCTGCGTGCATGTACATGTGTGTATGTGTGCAGTTGTTTATTCTGAGCATGAAGGTCCATCCAAGCATTATATGAGCATGAAGGCCCATCGAAGCACATGTAATCCCTTACCAGCTCTTGGGCTCCTCATTAGCATTACACTGATCTTCCTCAGAACCTCCATTCCAGCCCTCTGATATTCTCTGTGTGGCCTGAGGGAATAATAGGTCCTGTTCACATCAAATATGTTATGTCATCAATGTGACTTGAAGCTTTGCTGCCCACATCATGGGAGTGCACTCCGACTGCCTAATATTCCCCATGGTACATGTGAATTCTCAAGGGTGGCCATCTTTTTTCCCAGAGGGTCCTCCATATACGGTACAGCTGGAGCACAGCTACAAATCACGTACAGTTCACAGTCAAAGCCGATATGCTCACATGGGCTCCCTCTGTCTTCCTGACTCTGTTCTCACCACACTTAGTTTAGATTTGGATCTATTAGGAATGCAAACTAGGCCTCAAATCTCTAATTTTTTGTTAGCTGTAAAGAAACATTGAAAGCAACTGCTACAAACATCATAGGCCCCTTTTTGTGCATTTTTGGGCCATCCCGGATAATTCTAGACAATAACATAAGAAACTTAGTGAAATCTTAGGACATCATTAAAAATATTGGCCTAGACTTGTATGTCAGACAAGTCCACCATGTAATGATCAGCACTGGTGACCAAAGATGAGCTGCGTCGATGGTGCACTACGGCCAAGCCTTGATGATCTCTTTGCTATATTTTCAAGAAGTGACAGCGGTGCTGATGAGAATGTAAGCTATTTTATATTTACATTTATGTTTTACAAATGATTGTCGCTACTTTATTAATGATTATTGAAAAGTGTTGAAGTGTTTGAAAGACAATATGATTCCGTGTCGCAAAATACAGCTTCATGGGACAAATTTTGTGAAACCAAACCTTCTTCAGAAAATAGCTACGTGTGTTTGGTAATTCACCTGAGATGTCGGCCTAAAAATTTGAGTTGTTCGGCACTTAATCACAAGCTCTATGTGGTCATATGAGTTCAGGAGCATTTTAAAGGACTCAAAAAGCAGATACTGTATAGAATGTATATATGCACACAAGTACGTAAGCACAAATATTGCAGTAATGAAGCACAGCTCTCATGAGTAACGAGAGAAGCACTTGAGTAGAGCAGAGAGAGGTGAATGAAGATGTGTGACAAGAAGAAGTTAATCTCTCCTGACTGTAGCACAGGCCTCTTCCTGCCTCTCTGACTTCTTTTTTCCAACATAAAACTTTAAGGCACTACGTGAAAGGCAGGCAGAGGAGTTTACGTGCACACATACTCACACACAGGCACACACAAACATACATGCACACTATAACTGCACAACAGGATGTAGAGACACTGAGGTGTTAAAACAAAATACTCACTGTTTGATTTTTGCTTAAAAGAAAGGGTAAGCAAAATTCTAAACTATATATCCCAGAAAGCCTTTATTTGTGCACAGATTTGATTGTATGAACATTTCTTGATAAAATCTTGTGTTTGCTTTAACTAAGCACGGAGGACTCTTCTGTGCAAAGACTCCTTGTAAGATCTAGTATTAGAATGAATATTTTGCTGCCATGTTGACCTGATGTAGAGTCTTTTGGACTGAAGACATTGTTAAAATTAAACATTTGTGACTGTGTGGGCTGGGTTTTTTATTCAAGCTCCAGTTGGTCCACATTATAAAACCTACAGAAGTAAGTCACATGTTTTAGACATCTTGTCAAACCTTTATTTACATATCTACTAACAACGGGACATCCCTTAAGTTATTAACATACATTGTGAGAACCTACGATTTTAGCCTGGAGTGTGTATGTGTGTTTATTATGCGAGGTAATTCTTGCCACATGAATCATTTTTAGAGATTTTGAATCCTAAGGATTCAGACTAGAGGTCTGGAACACTGTGGATGCACGAGAGCTTAAGGCTAATGTATGCCTGGAGATGCTAGTTATGCAACTCATTCATGCTTGCATGCACACACACACACACACACACAGACGCAAAAACTCTAACTCACGCTTCACTATATCAGCATTACCCACTGCCATCTGCGTTCACAGTTTACAGTTGCCTCATAGGTCTCATGGCTGTCACATGTGTGTGTTTTCTGCACATGTGCCCACACACGCACTCTACCATCTAAACTGGATTAGCCACGCATTTATGTTTTATGAATGAGGCACCTGTAGAGACACATTAGCAGCATAGGTTAGAGGCACGTCAGCTGATAATAAAACTGACACATGAGGGGAGATATATGCGGATAGGATGCTGATGAATAATCTATGGATGACATTAAGGTAGCATTCATCCTGAACTGTACCAAGATAAGACGAGCAATGCAAAAGACTCCAGTCAAAGAAGGGTAAACATGAACACCAGTCTAAAGAAAATCACTGTTTTTATGAATGTCCTAAGCAGCTTTTAGAATTTAATTGTTTATATTCAAACCCCAGGTAATTCACCTTAATAACAACATTCTAATAAATTGATCTCAAAATGCTCTCAAGACTTGCAACAGTCTGCCAAAGAAGCTGATGTTTGGCTAAAGATTAAGTGGGATGGAAGTTCTCTTTCTCTCGTGAAAAGGCAAACACCTACTAAGCCCTTCAAAGGACAAACTCCATGTTATATATCATCTTTTATGCTGCCGAACAGATCTTGCCAATGCTGAATAATAAATCTCCAGAATGTCCCTCATTTTCATAACCAATTCCTAAAGTGGGTACGTACAGTGCCAATGTGCTGCTGCATCAAGGAAACATCAACCTTGTAAGTGTGTCCTTCTATGGATACATTACTTTGTTAACTGGTTTGGAATCAACAATAAATGATCGCGCTGGTATTTAGTGTGTTTTTGTCCTTTAATAGTTGTTATGTACTTTCAAAACTGCCAACTGTTTACAGAAAAATCCTCTTATTATGATAGAGTTACAGTTGTCCCCTCTGATTTCATTTTGTTATTGACTATGCTGGAAATATAGCTCAGGCAGGTGATCCATCACTGTAAAAGTATATTTGAAAAATGCAATACTACATGGTACTGCAGTCATTTTGAAAATGCCTGTTAAGTTGGCTGACATGAGTTTATGAAGGTAACAGTTCCTGGTCAAATCTGCATAACCACATGATGTGGATACAAATATAAACACATATAATGCTAATTTCTCTGCAAAGTTTATGCAAACTTGGTGTAAGATTTTTCTTCCTTGTAAGACATTTGCATTACAGATTTTGCAGATATTGTTATGTAATGTTGCCCCTGTTGCCCCTGCTGTGAGACTACTGTGCTTCTTCATGTGACATCACCAGCTTTTGATGAGAATAGTGTGAAACTGCTAGCATGACTTTGCACTGTGTTGTGCAGTTGTTACGTGCACCCTTGTGCTTGTATGGGATACAGATAACGTGGCACAGCATACAGAAATGAGGTGAAAAAATGGCTACCTATATCAGGTCAGTGATGACTCGTAAATCCTTTTTGAATGGTCAAGTAACCCAGATTATGAAAAAGTAGTCACACACTAGCAAAAAAAGTTTTGCAGGAGTTCATTTTAAAACATTGGTGTAAAAAAAAATTATAGGCAATGAGAGCAAATTGATTTTGAATCTGTTATTTATACCTCTAAATTATTTATGTAAATATACTTTTAATGTATTTGTGTATGTAAATATATGTATTTTGTGCTTATTAGATGAGATATTAGGATCGCCCTATAGGTCAGTAGAGCGGGTGCCCCACGTACAGAGGCTGTGTCCTCGCTGTAGTGGCCCTGGGTTTGATTCCACTCTGAGGCCTTCTGATTGTGTCATTCCCCTTCTCTCTCTCCCATTCCTGTCCTACCCTATATTTGTCATATCAAAATAAAGGCACAGCAGCCAAAAATACCTTTAATATTTTAGATTTTGTTGTGACACAACATTCAACACCATTGCTTTCTTTTAGTAAGATAACGAGTCCTTTGGTTCAGTAGTAATATCATTTGTACTAACTCACAGGGGTTTAGGGAGCTCTCCATGGTCCTAACTGCTCCAGACATTAGATGGGGCTAAACAGGCAGCTGGCGCTGCAGCAGCTTTTAGTGGTGGGACAACATTCATGGCTCTGACTCCATTTGCCCATTCTCCAACCACATAAGTGCAGAACAATCTTTGAAACATCATTGCTGGTATGCACATACACAGGAACTGTAGCTGTCCTATTAATCCAGTCAGCATAAAGTTTAGTGGTAAGTAGCAGAGGGAGTTATCGGTTTTGAAGTAATGTGATACAGTAGTGTGAACTCTTTGTTTGAGGCTCAGTCTAAACAAGCAGTATGCACTGGACTTAATATAACTTACAAAGGAAAACAGAAGATTATGCTCCATCTGGCATTGGGTTGAGAATGCAGTGTTTGTACAGAAAGCAGATTTGTCTCTTCCTCCATCCGTGGTTATGTACACCAGTTTAAATTAACAGATT
Source organism: Acanthurus lineatus (assembly GCA_029814665.1). NCBI lineage: Eukaryota > Metazoa > Chordata > Actinopteri > Acanthuriformes > Acanthuridae > Acanthurus > Acanthurus lineatus. The sequence goes on along the minus strand of JAPZDV010000011.1, from coordinate 9,844,871 downwards.
AAGTTGTTTTCAGAACAAAAAAAGGATAATGTGCAGCAAAAGTTGAGCGTGTTATGGATCAGAATGTATGTTAATTTCTATATACTCTATATATGTCACTCTACTTTTTAAAGTTAACAGAGGCACGGTTTATCTCTGCTTTTCTGTAACTTTATTGGTACCTTTACTAAAGACACCAGATGTTGTCAGTGCCTTTTCCACTGTGTTCCAAATAGGATGTGTTTGCACCATAACGTCTGATAAACAACCATCCCCTGAGAGTTGAGGGAGAACAGGAGCAATCCTCCACCCTCAAGGATCCCATTTAGATTCATCAGTATCCATCGTAGAAATCTCTGCACCTATGATTTCACCCTTCATCTATTTTACATTATAACATCTGCATTATAACTGCAGCAGCTACTGGCCTCTCCTTTTCCAGTGCTATAATGCAGTATTTAATATTACCAGTATGATTCAAGACTTGTATTTCTAAATTTAGCAAATCCGAGATCCTGTCTCGTAATTTTCTGTTGGCTTTCAGGAGAAAGAATTAAATGTTGCAATTAATTCCCATTTACAGCTGATTTATTCTTAAGTGGATCGGCTATGTGAAAGCATTTACACATCCTTTAATACATTTAAAGTCTGCATCATTGGAAAAGTCATAAATTACAGCACAGCCAAGATTTAAAGCCTTTACTCTTCGAAACAGCCATGTGGACAAAAATAAATTTGCATTTGATGAGACAAAGCTGTGGTGTACTCTGTAATGGAGAAAGAGGATTATTCTCAGATTCTTCCCATTCACGACATCCAAGTAATTACATCCAATTAAATTATTTTCAAATTAAACTCTGCTCAATTCCTCCTCATCAGGTAATCAGACCCAGTGGGAAATACCTGGAGCTAAACAAACATTTTCTTTACTAACTTTTAATCTTGTTGGCCAAATCAAAGTAACTTCCTGATCTGGTTTTGGCCAGAACTAACAGAGTTTATGTAACAGAAGATGAAGATGAAGACTCTCTAAACTTCAGTCATGCTCCATCCAAAATGTATCCCAATATCAAACGCTTAGGTGGCTCTAAAAAAACTTAAAGATTAGAGTCTCTAAAAGCTTTCTTACACGGATCTTTAAGGGAAAAAGCAACACATTTCTCAAATCACTCCTGCAGCTTCTCCACAATCTTTGTGCAGTGAGCAGGTGCTGTTGCGCTTCTGTTGTCTGCTCTGTTCAGCCTTGTCAAGTGATGTAAGTAGACTCCAATCAACATTTGTTTAGTCATCAGCGGCTCATTGTGAGCTTCACTGTACTTGGCTGGGTTTGCACTCAAAGGCAGCTTGATACATGAGCTGACGCATAAAAGCCCAGTTCTAGCCTGTGTCATCATGCTAAGATGATCAAAAACAGTTATTAAAGGTTAACTGATAAGTTTTTGAAGAAGAAATCTCCTAAGATGCAAAGATTACAGGAACAAAAACAGGAAGTACTCTGACTGTTTTAAGATATGGCAGCGAGACACGCAAAGTAATCAGGCATCATTTTTTAAACCACATTTTATCTACCACAACATGTCTCTAGGGAATATTACACTATTACTATACCATAGACACCATAGACAAGCTATAACTATAAGATGCACATACAGAAAATGTTTGTTTAGTCCTTTGGCTTATAGCTACATGGTACAATACTGTGTTCCTGCTTATAAAAAAGTAATTCAACATTTCATGAAATACTTTATTTACTTTTTTGCTGAGCATCAGATATAAGAAAAGACTGAAACCCCAAACATATCTGCCACTTTAAAAAGAACTTTGTTTAGTTTAGCATTAAGCCTATCCAAAAGTATGAAATTAGCCCACCAGCACCTCTTATCTCACAGTTTAACACACTGTATCTTGTTGGTTTAATTTTTACAAAACCTAAGTGTGAAACCAACAAATTTTTTGTTTGAAAAGCAACAATCGTTGCTCCACCAGGGTTCAGTCTTAATGCTAAGCTAAGGAAACTATCTCCTGGCAACGACATGACAAATCCTACTTTTGTGTGGGGATCACCTGCTCTACTCTGCCTCTGATTGGCTACCACTCACTTTTGTGAAAGATTGGTCAGAGTAAATATATCAAAGGCAGAGTTAAGCAGGTCATTCTTTGGCCATAATAGGATTTTAGTATGCGTCATGTGATTTTAGGCAAGAAAACTAATAAGCAAATTCCAAAAATATCAAAGGAATCCTTTCAATCTCTCTTAAGTCTGGCCAGTCATTGAAAGCCACCCTTTTAAACCATATTTGAAAATTATTCTTTTTGATTTATACTGATATTACACAAAGATAGTGCATCAGTTTAGTGTATGTGTGTGTGTGTGTGTGTGTTGTGGGGGAGAAAAGAAGAAGTTGTCAGAGTGAATTAGTCATTAGTGGTGTTGAGGTTTCTCCCAGTAGCCTGTCAACTCTCTATTCTACACACACACACGGATCTCATATTTCACAACCATGCACAGATTCTCACATTCACACACACATGCCACACTCTCAATCAAACAAAGATCCTCACAGATGTCCTCTTAGCGTCTTAAATTTCCTGTCAAGTTGTTTTCCCTTGAAAGAATGCTAAATTATCATATCCTTTACATATTCAAGCCAGATTTCTCTGTTTATTCGTCCATATTGAAGGTTTAAATTGGCAAAGAAATGTGTGTGTCCCTTGGCTTTGCAGTATAGCACTGTGTTTACAAGATGTTATGTAGTGTTAAGCAGAGCTGTGAATGTGTGATTCACTGTAAGTGGGAGGAAGGGGAGACAGAGACATTATTCCAGTGGCCCAAAAAACAAGCAGCCTTTAAAAGGTCATTGTGTTTTCTTTTTCTTTGTTTCTTTGTTTTTTTGTTCTCATACTTTGGTAACCTCAACTAAACTCTCATCTCTCTTTAATTTGGCCACCCTTCCTGTCCAAGTTTGTCAGTTTTTTCCTGCCTCCCTATAATTTCAGCACAGCCCTTATTTTCATACATTTTTCCATCCCCCACTGCCTTTCCTTATGGTGTCAACTACAAGGCCATGTCCTGTGGTGTCAGCACAGAGGACCATTGCAGCTGACACCTTATGATGTGTGCTGTCTCTATAATTACCAGTCAAATGCAGAAGAACATTATCATTTCTGGCTGCTACTGTAGCTAGGTGTGGCCCAGTACACTAACTGCTCTGTGGTCTGCAGTGATGTGTTGTGGCGACAGTGTTACACAATAAGAGCAGCAAGTGAACTCACTCACCAGTCCCTCCGTCTTCCTGTCCTTGTCTGTTCTCTATCTGTGTTTTGGTTTGATTGTGTCTTCCTCCGACAGGCCTGGCTGTCTCTCTGCCTGCACACAAAGAGCTGCCTGAACCTGGCTGACCCATCACTTTCTCTGTTTTTCTCTCTTCTCTCCTTGCCGAGGGTTTATTGAGTTACTCCATTTGTACTGAAAAATTTGATCATAAACCTTTGGGCTGCACAGTCTTCTTCGTGTGCAAAAGCTGCCATCAAAGGCATGAACTCCTCTTTTTGCTCGAGTATATCACAGCAATCAGGCACAAGTGAGCATGTTGCACGTATGTGCAGTGTATGAGAAAGACAACTGTGCGTCATGGAGCTAGCAAATATTGATTAAAGCCAGGTTTTTTAAACCCAGTTACATTTAGAAGGCAATTGAATTAAATCTGCTTATTTTTATGTGGTGATAATTTTTCACCAGATCAATAAATCGTTAAAGTGAAACCCTCCTGGTTCTGAACCCACCAGTTTATCCGTAACAACATACATCCTGCCAGACGATAAAAAACAAGAGCTGCTATTGACTTATGTTGCTTTTTGTTAAAAGACAGTACTGAATTGAGAAAAAGTTGGGATGCTATTATAAATTACTTATCCACGTTTTATAGGCAGGACGTTAAAAATGACAATCAACAGTGTGAGCGCAATGCACTGGCATGATGTGGTATTATGTGCCAGGATATGACCAGTCACAGTGAAATCGCTCTTGAATGTTTAGAGCTGTGATAGGAGGAGAGCACTGCCCTAGTTTGAGTCTGGCGTAATTATGTAATGCTTGAGTACCTGCAGCACCAGCGGCGTGACAACTTCTGAATGTGAATCTGGGCAGTGCAGAGAGTGCAGACAGGAGCTGCACACCTCTTTTCAATCCTTCTACGTGACATGCAAATCTCATCTTGAGCTCCCCAGGTTTTACTGATATAATGCATTCATTTGCTTATTTATTAGTATTTGACTGACATATTCAGCATTTGGCTTCCATCTTTTCGTCTGTTGGTTTCTTTTTCACTAATATTCCTCCCCCTAACCCCTTCCTCATCCTCATCACCCTCCCTCCATCCCAGCAGCTGCCTTTCTCTAACCCCATACCCCTGTCTCTTCTTGTCTCTCACACCCCCACCACTTTTTAGATCTCCCCCTTCATTCCTAATGCCACATACCAAATGGAGGGTGACAGTATGCAGCTGTGGGTTTTGTCCTCCAGACAGCATCTTAGAGAAAAGCTTAGCCCCCCTCACACATGCATACAGACGGAGGGAGGGATCGGCACTAACCTGAGTCTTTCATCTGTCGCTTATATAATATTTTTAAGATGGAGCTATGCTGCAGCTTGAATACATGATGCAGTGAGAGGTAAAAGTCCTTGCAGTGAGGAAGATGGTCCATCATACTGTTTTAACTCACCAAACTCTCTTCTCTGTGTCTTGTTTATTCTCCAGAAAACAAAGCTCCATGCTGCCTTGCAGGAGAAAAATCGTCTGAACCTTGAGCTGATCAACCGCCAGCTGAAGGCATCCAAGTATGACCAGGTGTGGCATTCAAACACTCAGTGTACAAACATGTATTGCGAGAACACACACAGTAATGATCAATGGTCATGCTGGCCGTGGTTTATAGTAGAACCTATTGCACAAGTGGTGACAGAGGAGCTACGTATTACATGCACAATGTCTTAGAAATGGCCATAACATCAGTCATATGTTGGAATCTCCAATCTGTCTCTAGAGATCAGTACACCTGCAGCCTTGTTACTATCACATATGTTAGATATATTATTATGAGTTGCCTCCTCATGTTCTTTATATTGCTTGTTCGCATGCAGGATGTATACATGTGTCTTTCCTATCCTTGTCTTCAATGGCACAGTGAGCCAGAGTCTCCCACATGCATACATAAACACTCACACACACACAGGCCCAGACTGAGACAATCTGTGATGGTAGGCGATTAGCTACTCTGGCGCTAATAGTGACTTTCATAGAGGGGGCAGATTTGACTCGTGTCCAGGGACTGAGCTCGGAGGTTTTGCTCCTCCGTGCCACGTAAAATGATGCCATCTGTGCACCAACAAGGTGGGCACAGAGATAAAAAGGAAGTGGGGCAGAAGTGTGTCTAGTCCCCCCAGATATACAAAATGAATGAAGGGTGACTTTCATGTAAGGAACTGTACAAAGTGAGGATGAAGGAGTGAAAGAGGGAAAAGGACAGAGGTGGGAGGATGTCAGACACACACATGTGCAAGTCACAAGCAAGTCTGAAGCTGGAGCCTATGAGTCTCAAGCAAGTCCCAGGTTTCCACAGTTGAATCAGTTCAAGGACGGTTGTTGTGAAAAGTTGAGTTTCTTCTGTTGACTTTTAGGGAAAACTGTTGCAGCTTGCTTTAACACCCTATAAATCTTACTGATATTTGACATTTTGTAGCAATCAATAGCAAGCCTCCAAAATGAACAACAACGAGGAGTGTGATAGCAAGAGTTACACACAGGAGTGAGATTCATTTTTAAGACTAAGGACTAATCAATGTTATACTATAAAACCACAGAAACTGTTGCTGGTGTAAATTTGGACACAGATAAGTAGATAACATGACAAACTTTAAACATCGTTATCAATGTCCTGCCACACTTCGACACAATGACGGGTAGGGGTTTGATATTGTAATAGAGCTATTTTGAATCGTTTCTACTGTGAAAACATGAACACACATTGCATTTTAGACATCTGACTCAGCCTTCCAATTGTCCTTTAAACTAATTTCGCCTCAGTAAAATACATATCAGTTTGAAGCCAAGTCTAACAAAGCATAAACCTAACATTAGATGTCTGGCAAACCTGTGACCGGCTAATAAGTTAACTCAAAACAGCCTACATATTCACACACCTTTGCTTCCACTGAGGTTTTTGAAAAAGAGTTCAAATTTGTGTTGTTATATGTTTTTGATGTCACATTCCAAATATTCGAAAACTACCGAGACAGAGATTAGACAGCACAGCTAAGGAAATTTTACTGTATCAGGACAGTGACATACTACTACACAGGTTTATGATCCGACCACTGTTTCAAAACAACAAGTGACCTCATGAAGAAAAATTGTTGTTTTGATCAATTTTGCACTCACACAGTTTCTGAATGCAACACATTGTCGTAAATACAAATCCAAGGTGTCTGTAATAATATCATTAGATGTACAGTACCTGCTAAGTACACAAAAAACTCAGCGGTGAGATAACAGTGTTATGTAATGAAATATTATGTCTTGCCCTGAAGGTTACTTCAGGAAAATCTGTAAATCAAAGAGAATTGAAGCAGAGCAACTGGAGAACATCAGAGGTAAAATCAGAAGGCATTTTCTCCTTTAAAAATGATTCAGTTTCATTAAATTCAGCAATTATTGGTGTGTTAGAGAGTGTCATAAAGCCTCAGGCATTGAAATCATACCTGCTCACCCAAGTTACTCAGTGCACTAACTGGCTATCAGGGTGCAGAGAGACACAGACACCATTCACTCTATTACAAGACAGTGCACCAACAAAATTATTTTGAAGCTGTTATTTTTAGGTTTAATAGTTACATAATGTAGATTTACATTTAATATGAAGTAAATCTACACTTATGTTGTGTTTTGGTTTTATTAATAAGGAAAATATCTGAGTAATCTGAATAAAATGTATTATGATTATAGTCTGCTTGGAAATAAAAATAATCATTATAAAGCTGTTTTTCTGATGGAATATAGCTTAGGTGGTACTAGAGCTTCAGTCATAAATTTTACAAAATGAATTAACTTGCTTATCTATTGTGGACTCATTTATTATGTTGGTTAATGAGATGATTGGTGTGTGCTTGCGGGACGGTTCAGCTCGATCCTGTGAGGCCACCTTAAGAGGAACCAGCTTAGCACAAGGCCTCTGACTGATGAAGAAACGAGAGGCGAAACGCTCAAGTCAGCAGCTCTGTCTCATCAAGGCTAAATGAAAAATGTGCTGATTAATTTCTCTTCAGACTGTGAACTCCCAATCAACCCCCCAGCCAAAAAAAAAAACACAAAAAAAACAGCCTCTATTCATAAATGTTAAAAGCAAGTCTACTGCAAGAACAAACCTCATAAAAATTGCATGGTTGTTTTCCTCTTTTTAAAAAACAGAATAATGGGTACTTTCTGAAACTCCTCAAGTAAGTCAGAGTGAAAATGAATGTGTTTCCTCACTTTGTTGGGGTTTCTGTTTTTTTATAAAAATATTTCATATTATCTTATTTAACCACCTCCTCTTATCCTTTGCTCCTTTGCTTGTGGACTGTTTCTGCTCACATAGGTGAAATCAGACTATGACCAGCTGAAACAGACCTTTGCTGTAGTGAGCCAGGAGAGAGACGCGGCCCAGCAGCAGAGGAGCCAACTCCAGGGCAAAGTGGAGAACCTGGAAAAGGTTCTAAAGGTGACACATCCCTCCATTTATGTTTGACATCACCCCATCGTTTTCTTTTCCCCCTTAATTTCTTGATTTCTCCCCTTTGTACGATTTACAGTACATAGTATATGTTTAGCCTGTTTCCAAGCACTCATTTGTGCCCCATAATTTATACAATACTCTGTAAGTATGTGATGACCTGGTTATATTTTGCCAAATTCTGTCCCCGATTTGTCACTAAATGTTAACTTTGAGTCTTTCTCCTGAATTTCAAACAGTATTTTGGTGATAGTTTCAGTTGTCAAAGGATATGGATTGATGAGACCACATGAACAGCTCTAAATACCTTAATAATACCAGAGAGCAGTTTTGAGTATTGATAGAGAACTCAGAAATCCTGTCTGTTTGTGCTTCAGGACTTAGTTTGAAATGAAGAGACAACACTTTTGGATTACTTGGTCTAAGGAGTTCAATTCAGAGGATTTCCGTTTATCATTTTGCGTATTTCAACCCTAGAAGCTTTTTTTTCTACTCACGGAAGAGAGTTTTAATTATCCGCAGTTATTGAATTGGATTTTATAAATTAATCTCAGTTTACTGTTGGGATTGATACTATGAAGCTGAATATTTGCTTCCTTTTCTCCCTCATTGTTTGCTAGAAAAGACCACCGAGCAAAGTGTCTTCAAGCTTCCTATTTTATTCTTTCTCTTCCTTTCCACTGAACCTACCCATTTTTTGCTGGCATATTGTACAACTTCAATCAGCCATCTTTCGCCCACATCTTTTTTCAGAAATGGAGACTTTTGGAAGAAAAATCCCTTCCTCCATGTATTTGCTTTTTAGAAAACTTTAGAAAGAAAGTGATGCAGCTCATAAGGTGAAGTGTCACTGGTTTCATGGAGAGGCTCTTTTTCATCGTGTTAGAGTCTGCCAATAGTAATTAGACACAGTCTCACTGCGCCATGAGAGACACTCTCATTACAAATCTTCGCCTCCCTGTATCTCCTATTGATTGTCTGTGTATCTGGATATTTTAGAGAGAAATGTACCCATCTGAGGAAACTGACCCACTCCCTAATACGACAAAAAGAAGTCTGTCACTTTCTTATTGTGTATTGATTATGAAGACAAAGAGACTATTTAGAGAAAATAATACAGGACAATGTGGGTGGAGAAAGCAGAGATGGAGGAAACACAACATGAGGAAACAAAAGAAGACCTATTTGACTTTTTTAAAAGACTTGTTCATCCAAAACTAATGAGATTCAGCAACAGTGAATCTTAGTTTTAAAGTTATGTAATCTGGCTAATTGTCACATTTCTGAGGGGAAATATCATAACGGCACCTCATTCTGGACTTCTCTATCATACAAGAAGGCAAAAGTGCTATAGAGAAAAAAAATAGTGGCTCAAAATGGTCAGTCTTTTTTGTAAATGAAGAGGGCAGTCCGTCTAAGTGCTGATAGTTTCTAATTTAGCCTCAAGCCTCTTGCCACAAGCAGAGATGAGAAGTGGGCTGCAGAAGTTTTAAGTTCACTTATTTTTAACTCCTTTTTTAAACTTGTAGTCTTCAGCCTCAGTCAGTGAATGCTCTAATGACATAACTTGAGGCAGAGCACCCTCTGAAGCCATAGAAGGCTTTATAGTACTTTTCACACATTAAGTATTACTCTGCAAGACTTGTAAACAGGTCTTGTAAACAGTGTTTGATGAGTAAAATAACTCAGATTTAGGTTCAAATTAGGTTCTGGCCTAAAGCCTACAGTCAAGTATGTAGTAAACTTCACTGTACTCAAAGATTTGTAACTCCAATGTTGTTCTGTACCACTCAATTGTGTTTTTCAGCCCATTGAGGATCATCTCATCTTGCATTAAGAGGTTTAGTAATAAGAAAGACTTGCAGTAGTCTGAAGGACTGGGGCAGTTGGTGAAGTTGCATGAATATCCTTTTGCTCACCCACTCACTTCCAGAAACTTAGGAAACCTATTTGTGGACTCCATGGAAGAGAATCTTTACTCCAGAAAAAAAAGCTAATTTTATGAACAGACAATACAACCATTCATATTAGCGGGTGATATACACTAATGAAAACATACTCAAGAATATTACATTCCATTTCTGCCATGTTCTGCAAATGAATCCTCTGAAACCCTTCTCCCTAGACTTTTCAATATCTGCTTTAACATGACATCACAGGGTATTTTCTGAAACAGTAGGTGAGTTTATGTAGCCCTCTCTGAATCAGGGTTAAAAAAAAAGTGTATTTGACTCCGGCTCCAGTGACAGCCTCTCAGCCCAGTGCTCTGCAGCTTAGAGCTTCTCTCTGATTATGCAAAGCACTGGCTGCCTGCTCAGGACACCTCGAAGCCGCTCCGGGAGGTAAAGAGGCTTTTCTTTTTTTAAAGAAGAGAGAACACAGAGAAAATGATGAATGTCAGAGCTTTCTAAGCTGTCTTTTCTTTTTAAGCCTGCAGAAACATCTTATAGCCTTAACTCTGTTTCTGCAGGATGTGGCAGCTGGTCGTGACTCAGTGGGCTGATACTTGTGGATAGTCATGACTCGGCTAATTTGGGAATGGGTAGATTTGGGATCAGTGTGGGTGACCGTGTGTGACAACTTTGCCTGAGTCACCTCAGAGTACAAAATACAGTAGTTTGCATCTGATGAATACACTCTACATTTTAAAATATATAAAATCATGCTGTAAAACTCTCTTTATACTTCCATTACACAGGGAACCCAAAAATTGAATGCAAGAGATAATAGATAGCACTAGTAGATGATAGCTTAGCCTTGCATAAAGGCTAAAAAGGTGGAAACAGCTAGCCATACTCACTAACAAAACACACAAACCAGCACATCTAAATTTCACAAATTTGCAGGTTAATACTTTCTTGTTTAATCTGTAAGAACATTGGAAGTCACTACTCCTGACAAAGAATTTGTTCGGCGCATATCCTCCTAAAAATTCCCTGTTTTTGGTGTTTTTGTAGATTAAATAGCAAGATATAAGTGAGCATCAGAGGTACTAGAAGGCAGATTCTGATACCTTTTCAAATATTTAATTAGCACAAAAATTGCAGTGAAGCAGTCACTGGCAATGGAATTCTTAATTATACCATTAGAGAGAGCCAGACTTGCTGTTTCAACCTTTTTTAATCTTTATATTAAGCCAAGTTTTCTCGCTGCTGGCAGTAACTTCATACTTGGCATATAGCATGAGAGTTAGATCCTCTCATCTAACTTTGAGCGTGACAGCAAATAGGCCACATTTCCCAAATTACTTCTTTTTAATCAAATCACTTAGTTTTTACTTCATCACTTTGTTGACTGTTTGATTTATTTCATTTGTCATATTACATTACGATATCTTGATATTACAAACTTTGTGCAATTTTCTCTCCTCTCAAAAATCTGAATGCAGAGTAGCTGGCTGCTAATTGCAATTCAGGTGTAATGTGTTTAATTTTTTTTTTTTAAGACTTGTTGTCAGGATCGTAGCCAGCTCACTGCAGAGTACAGCCTCCTTTCAATGCAGCCAAAGCAACAGCAGTATTCTCATAATTGTTCAGGCTTTCAAGGTCTAGTTATATTCACATAAATAGAGAAAGATTGCAGTATGGTATTTCTTTTGCGACAAACTCAGAAATCATCTTTAAATGACATCCTTCAATATAACCACATCCTCTCCCTTTCTCTCTTCTCCCCAGCATATGCATGAGGCTGTTGAGCTGAAGCAGCAGCTGCAGATAGAGCATGAGCAAGCCTTGGTGGCCCTTCACACCAAGCAGAAGGAGATCAATCAACTGCAAATGGTATGGCATATGGATAAACGAAATCAGCAGATTTTTATTAGAAATGCAGTTTGTCAGCACCTTTCATGTTTTGATAGCACGATGAAGCGCTCTCTGCTAAAAATGTTGCCTCTCTAGTTGTTGATAAATTTATACACCTTGTGAACATCTTTCAGTGAGCAAAAGGACAAATATACTCACTGTGATGTTTAACATTTTTACGGCTGTATTTTTAATTGACATATAAACAAATATGTAGTTTGAACATTTTTTATTTATACATCTTTGTTCTGTTGCATTAAATTTTACCACCAGTTGATTGCATACTGTGGAAATCAAAATCTCCTAATTCTAATGGCTGATATGTAAATGCTCTAAAAATAACCACTCGGACTTTCATTTGTACATTAAAGAGCTGAATGTTAAGTGCTTCCTCAGATGTTGTTGAGGTTTTTCTATTCATTGTGTGTGTACCTACTTATTGTCCCATATTCACATTGGTGCTTTTTAGATAGAAACAAATAGAGCACTTTATCCAAATAGAGAATAAGTAATTTTGTAAAAATACAAGAGGTTTATAACTTTGAAATCTTTGCTTTTACTTCAGCTACCGGGTTCTACTCAGACTCTGACATAGCCTAAAATAACTGTTCATCAGAGCTGTGGGCATCTTGTACCGGTGCTGTGATCAACCAGTGAGCCTCTGCCAGGGTATTGGCTTGACAGTGTGTCAGCTGTGTGCTGTCTGTTCTACCTCATGGACTTGGATCACAGTGTCAGCTGTCACTGTGCGTTTCTGTGTATTCCTTGGAAGCTCGGGTTCAAGTTGACCAAGAACATGAGGAAGCAATACACCTGTAAGAGGAACAGTGACAAATACAGATGTTTGCCCAGTGTTCCCTTTCTTTGATATGGTTTATGTCTGTTTGAAGTGGATAAAATGGAACAAAAAAAATCCTCAGGATATTTCATGTAGGGCTAGAAAGAATAACAAAAAAGATTTTTTGAAAGCACGACACAAATCATTGTATATTTTAATGTAAGTAAACTTCCATCCATCCATTTTCTACCGCTTATCTGAGGTTAGGTTGCGAGGGCAGCAGCCTAAGCAGGGAAGGCCAGACTTCCCTCACCCCAGCTACTTCATCCAGCTCTTTCCGGGGGATCCCGAGGCATTCCCAGCCCAGACGAGAGACATAGTCTCTCCAGCGTGTCCTGGGTCTGCCCTGGGGTCTCCTAAGTAAATTTAAAATGTTAAAATAACGACTGCAAAATGTGTTTTACACACACACCCAAACTGTTATTTATTAGTCAAAAAAACCCTCTTTATTTGATCCCGTATAATGTTAGGTTGCTGTAGCATAAACTTCAAATACAGTTAAGTGCAGAAAAGGGCTGCTAATATTAGCATAAACTCTGATAGCATCCAGGACCCGTTTCACTTCAGGAAGGATAGATACTACACAATAGGTGTAGTAGTTGTGAAAACGTTTTTTTTATTTATCGTAACCTGTTCTCTGTAAAACAGTGTAGTTAATGATGTCGTCCTGGGCTTTGAAAGACATGCTTGATTACTTCAGGTGGTCGGCTAGTTAGCCGGGCTTGCTAATGTATTAGCAGTATTTAGTTTACACTAAAGCAGGTAGCCACATTGTTAAAGCCATGCCTTATACTTTTCCTCTTGGTGTGTAGTTTTTTTAGGCTTAAATACTTTCTGTTTTCCTGCACAGAAGTAGTTGTACACAAACTGAGTAATACCATGTAGGTTATTCTATATTCCATACCAGTTTGTGACTCATCCATAAGAGACTTTAGAACAAACAGCAGCTCAACTTCTGTTTGCAGTTATATTCCTACTTGTTTTTTTCTCTCTCTGTAGGTTTTCTCCTCACTTGTTGTATGAAATATTACAAACTTTTCTACCACAATTGTTTCAGACTAACTCTTCCAATCATTCCCATTAATCCCGCACCCACACTGACATGAAATACTTTATGAATTTTCTTATGATCACATCACTGACCTGCTGTGTTTCATCAGTCTTTAAGATGCTTGTCACTGGTACATCTGCTCAAAACTCATTTCACTCTAAATCCTTTTGTCACGACAATAGTGTGTGGACTCCTTTGAGTGCAGTTCAAGTGAGGTCATGTTATTATCCATTTTTAAGCACTTTAATACGATTTCACTAAGCAAGCAGCCTGTGTTTGGCTTAAACAAACATCAAGAGTTTGGTCAGAGGAATGGAAACTCCACTGTCAAAGAGTTACTTCTTCTCTTGCAAATCCATTGATTTCATTTATAGTCTCTGTCATGGGGCCTGTTTCTTAGAGCGAACACACCTCAACAAGAAGAAAATCATTGCTCTGCTGTCTGCAGAGTGAAACAAACCTCTGCATTCTGTTTTTCTGTCACACCACAGTCCTCAATCACTTCGTGCTTGTTTGTTTATTCTTTTTTTAAGTTCTTTTACCTTAAAATTTTGTTACTTTTGTATATTTACATGCACTGATAAATGTGTTATTATCTAACATTTTCTTTCCCTCATTTTCATCATTTACCTTTGTGTTTGTTTTTGTTTGGCTCTATCTTCAGTATGCTTTTTTCATTTTTCTTTCTGCCTTGACTTTTTTCCATTTCCCTCCTTTTTTTCGGGACAGAACAATAAGGACAGAATGTTTCAGGTATTTATTTTCCTCCCTGATGGTTTCATCTCCTTTCAGTCAAATGTGTAAATTTTTCGTAAGTCACTCAACTTGCAAAGCCTTCAGCATGTATTTTGTGCTAATTGAGAATCCATATGTGCGCTGAATGAGATTGAGGACCACTATGCTCGCTGTACAACCCACCCATCCCCCTTTGCTCCCTCTGATATGTGTGATATGACGTCTTTAATGTCTATACTCTAAGTTTTATAATCCTCTTTGCAGTGCTCAGGCTTTGTTATCAGAGTTTAGCAGTCTTAGATATCAGCAGCAGCAGTGCAGATGACTCTATGCCTCCATGTGCTTTGATTAGACTGCAGGGGTTTTAATATAACATGCTGACATAAGCTCGAAAATAGCTCTTTAGGGATCCTTTTCTTATTTGTTCTGTGGTTGATCAGCATTAATATATGAAAAGTTGGCCCTTCTTCAGAGAATTCATATCTGAACATTACATGAGATGCAGCACAGTCCATAATTTGTGTAAATTATTCTCTTGCTACTGCTTTCTTCTTTGTTTCCTCTCTCTCCTTGATGCCATTAATACCTCTCTTATCTTCGTATTGTTTATCACAGGTCAAAGGTTATGACCTGGAGCAGAGATGCAGGTCACAAAATGAACACTACTACCAGCTGTCCAAAGAGCTACTGAATTTCCATTTGCAGTCGGATACTGTGGACATCCTCAAGATTAATCCCACTTCCTCATCCCACATCCCCCTCTCGCCAGAGAAGAAACTCTCACAGGTCATCGCTGGATTTGAAGCCCAGACAGAAACAGGTGGGCCTGGGCTGTCAACTTATAGTTAACTTAAAATAAGTTTTAGAAAAGACACAAAGAAGTTACATATTTAATTTTTACATTTCCTGCAGTTCATTTCTGTTGTCTATATTACAATATTAGAAGTTGTGGTGGTAGTGTTTATGCTGATGGTTTATTATAGTTTCATTATGATTTGATATAATAACTCAGTGCTGAAGGGAACTTCACCACTTTGACACGTCAAAGTATGTGTCCAGTTCTACTTCCTATCTGAAAAGAGGTTATGTAAAGTTTTTGTGGCTCCAGAAGCTGCGTCAAATCTGTGAAATTGACTCAAGTGATTTCACTTGAGTCATCATCCGTTGGGTCTGAACACATGTTTAAAAATTAGAAAATCTGGTGTGGAGTTTGAGAAAAGCGAGTTTTTCCAAGGTTAGCTGCCTGAGGCTACAGGAGCTGCTACCAGCACTCCTCACCAAAGTCCCTGACCAAACTGTTAGTGGTTGAGTTGTATTGTGGGTAGTCTTGGCACCAGGTTTTGACAAAAGTATAAATATACCTGGAATAAAAGATGAAATTGCTGGTCCTGCTGCAGTGATTTGATCATTTCTTTAAATATCATCAACTGATGTGAGGTAACAATGTTACAAGAGTACAGTACTGATTCCATGTACTATTTTTTTTTTTTTTAATGAGCATGAATCTGAGCCTGTCAAGGTTAAAAGGTGCACCTTTGGTTGGGTTCACCTGTTTTAAAAAAATGTATTTGTTGTAGGTGCTCTAGATAAAAAGCATCCATCCACCAAATTGTCTGTCATCAAAGGGCTTCTGAGGGAAATGAGAGTCAGGGCGATCTAATCCTCAGACAGCTCACATAACAGCTGGATCCGCTCATTCATGACCGAAGGTAGACAACATTAATGGTAATACTGGTTATTCATGATCAATATCTACCCTGATTGATCACAGACCTGATGTATGACACGACTGTGGTTTAACACATTAGTATTCTAACGAGACATAGTTGGACCTGCAGAGCCAGCAAATACAGCCATATCAGTGATGTAGATTTATACAGTCTGGCACCGACCAAAGGTCTTTGAAGTGTTGGAAATCCTGTTTTATCTTTTCACTGATGCTTCTGTGCTAATGCATAGTATTACTTACTCAGAAACTCTAAGAACCCACTGATATCATGCATCCATGTTGTTTACTTTGTAATTTCTTCAGGGAGTTCAGTGGCCAGCACTCCTAGAACTGCAGTTATCTGTTTTGTATTTAATAGTTTTTTTTTTACTGTGTTCTTTTTCATTCCCTGAGGACCTGAGTGGTATTTATGGACAAATGCATTGCAGATGTGAGGTGTCAATGGGGGTGAAATAGCCTTTGCCATGAGGAGTGTTTGCTGTCCACTCGTTTTAACAGGAGATCAATAGCTGTGCAACGAGCAGCAAATGGGTGCAGAAGGAATGACAGTTGCTCTTTATTTGCTATGGAAATCAATGTCTCCTAGGCAATGAGAGTGCGGCAAACACGCCGCTACTGATCTCCCAGTTCTTGCCCTGCACACCACACTCTGGAGACAGAGAAAGATCAGAACTGCTGTCTGTCAAATCAAGCACCGTTACAACGGAACGCCCAAGCAGCCCTCGACAGCTGACCCCCTCAGAGGTTGGTCCAAGTTTCACCGCATAAATGCATGCTCAACTTATAATGTCTTCAAGAAGTTTAACTGTTGTCTGATTTTAACATCATCCTGGTTCGGTTTACTTAAATAATTCTTTTTTTAAAATTCCGTATGGTTGTTTTTTTGGCGTCTTCTTGAGTTAAATCATAATTATAAATAGTACATTTAAATATGAATGAGTTTTACCTGTGTTTCTGTTGTAAATCTACAGATGGAGGATGAGGCCAGCCCATCACCCAGGTCCAAGCCTCGCTACACAGGCCAGGTCCGCCTTTGCACTGCCCGTTACAGGTGAATAAGACTATCAGATAAATGAGCAGGCTCATAGAGAATATGATCTTTTTTTGCATTTACTTATAAACAGCTTTTTAATTTACAAATGAAAGTAAAGTGCTTTTCACCTCTCAGTTACAACCCTTACGATGGACCAAATGAGCATCCTGAAGCAGAACTCCCCCTTGTGGCTGGAAAGTTTCTGTACGTGTATGGAAATATGGATGATGATGGCTTCTATGAAGGTGAGAACTATGAGAAGACTCCCAGATAACATACAAAATTATTTCAGCATAAACTCACACCTCAAACTTCGGCAAATAATTAAATGACAAATTTCTCAAACCAATGTTACAGTAGTAGTGGTAATAGTAGTCATAGTAGTAGTAATAGTAGTAGTGATGGTAGTATTGGTGCCATTTATTTTAACCTCACTAAAAAAACAAATTAACAGAAAGCTTTACAGTTGAAAAAAAATAAATGAAAAAACAAGACACCAAAATTAAGCAACTTAAATATTTTCAACAAATACCATTACTCTCAAAAACGTCATAAGATAAAGTTACAGTTGACGAGTAATTGTGCCCACATGAAGCTCTATATTTTTGTAAACAGTCTTTCTTTGATTACTCACATGAAAAATATATCAGACCTCTTTTCTAGCATACAGTATCATCAAGCTGACAGTCGACTGCTGGGACCAGCATCAGTTTTTTATTTGCTACTCAAAAGTTATTAATTTTTCTCCTGGGTGAGTAAATAATTTTGCTGCACTTGTATGCAAGTACAGTCTAAGTCAGTGCACCATTGTCACCGGGAAACCTTCCTGTACACTTTTTGTAAGTGGTGATCAGCGTGTTTCTCTGTCTAATCTCTTTAGAATTATGAAGCCTTCTCCATCAGAGGCAATCCTAATCTCCCTAGCTAGCAATCCTGCAAACAGTGCAGGCCACTGCAGACACAGTAGTACTCAGCTGTGATTCATCAGCTGTGGGCGGTGAGATTGCATGGCGTCGCGGAGGAGCCTTGTATTTACCATGTAGGAGGGAGACTCGGGCCTCAGACCAAGCTGTTGTCAAGATGGGACCTCGGTCCCTTTTAGCTTGATGACTAATCCAGCGGGGCTCAGCATAATCATCAGCACACATAAACAACACACACACACTCGGCCGCAAACATATATGCAGACACACACAGATGGTCTTAAAGTCTCCTAGGCCTCTGTGGAAAAAGGGATTGAAGGACAAGATGATAGGGAGCTTTTTTAAAGACAAACTTTTTCCCTTTGGGGAAAAAAATTCCAGTGCAAATCTAAGCTGTTTTTTTTTTCTTCACTGACCACAGCATCTTCATGCTCAGGGGTGTTCCTGGAAATGTTCAAAAGCAGTGAACTGAAGTTCAAGTTCTTCGAAATGTTAAAAAGAAGTGTTTTCTCAGTTCTGTGTTTGCTGGAGAGAGTACAAATGAAAGCATCAGAGAGTCAGTGGTAAATCTTACATCTTAGGGAATAGAACATTCTGTATGTTTCCTCACCCCCCACCTCTCAGTAACTAACTTATTTTCATCTGGAAGGAAACTAGGTCTCACTTTTGATGCCTGTTTTGTTACAGATTTTCTTTTCTTTTGGTTGTAAGGGACATTTAGTGAAGCCTCATTTACACATTTGAAGTTGATATCACAGAGGGATTGTTGCACTATCCTATTTGGGACAGTTGTTATAGGATGGTGTTTTCAGAAAGTTGGGTGAGGGTTAGGCTTTTGGTTCATCAGCATAAACATGAAGAATGAGGGAGGATGTGAAGCTATTCCTCTTCTGTACCTGCCTCTCTTCTTGTTCCTGTGTCACAGGGGAGCTTCTGGATGGACAGCGAGGACTTGTTCCTTCCAACTTTGTGGAGTTTGTTCAGGACAAGGAGAAACCAGCAATTCAGGCAGGCGAGGGGGAAGATGACCTGGGCCCACTGGACCGAACACCCCTGGCCTTGACAGCAGTCGACGGAGGTGCCTCCCAGGATTGCCTCATAGGCTCATCTAACGCCTTGGTGCTCTGTAGCAATGGGACCGGGGGGCCCCTGGACCCTGAGGACCTGGCTGAAGATGTTGTGCCTTACCCCCGAAAGATCTCCTTGATCAAGCAGCTGGCACGGAGCGTCATTGTGGCCTGGGAGCCTCCACTAGTGCCTTTGGGCTGGGGGAACATCTCCAGCTACAACGTGTTAGTAGACGGGGAGCTTCGTGCCAGTATGCCGTACGCTGGCCGGACCAAGTGTTTGCTGGAGAAGCTGGACCTGGACGGCTGCGTCCATCGCGTGTCGGTGCAGAGCGTCACCGATCGGGGCTTGTCGGACGAGCTGCGCTGCACCTTGCTGGTGGGAGCCAACGTAGTGGTTGCACCGTGCGGTCTGCGGGTGGATGACATCCAGCGTGACACTGCCGAGCTCTCCTGGTTGCCAAGCAACAGTAACTATGGTCACACGGTGTTCTTGGACGGGATGGAGCACGCAGTGGTAAAGCCAGGAAGGTACAGGCTACGTTTCCTCAACTTAAAGCCCCTGACGGTGTACAAAGTGACGGTGGTGGCACAGCCTCACCAGGTGCCATGGCAGCTGCCTCTGGAGCAGAGAGAGAGGAAAGAAGCTGGTGTAGAGTTCTGCACTCAGGCAGCAGGTCAGCAAAGATCATTTCTATACAGAGAGATACAGCTTTCATAATGTATGCGTAGCTTCATAGCAGACAGGCGTCAGTAGTTTTTCATGCTTGTTTTTCCATGCTTTAAACAATCTTGTAGTCAGTACGAAGGACAGATGGAGATGACAGACTGCTACTACTCTGTTTATTTCAGTTTACTGTAAGCCAATTCTAATATGCAACACAATGTCATATCAATTTTAGGTTATTTTACTGTGATGTAGAAGACTGCAGAACAGCATTGCCTTACTATCCATTGTTGTGTATTGTATTTTGTCTAGGTCCAACACCATATTGCAGAACAGGTCAGAATGAACCATCAGTCTTTGGCTGGGTTTCTCATCAGCCTGAGCACTAAATGATTTTCGTCTATTAAAAACCAATGTGCAGGGAAAATATTAGTCATTTAATACTTTTTGAAGAGGTTTATCATCTGAAAAAAACTGAGAATTGTCATTTTAAAATATGAGTAATCAGTACAGGGATCTGGGCAAAACGGCATTTTTGAAGTTCTAAAAATCAAAAACATGTTTCATTGGCAAACAGTATTGTCTTTAATATTTCAATTGAAATTTCAACACTCTTGGTGTTTTGAAACCAAATTCAAATGCAATGTTGCCCTGGTTTGCTTACTGCACTGAGCACATCACTAATTAGCACTGCACCATAAGATATGATCAGTTATTATTCTGATGAGTCATTTCCTCAGCCTATAGCATAGCCTGTAGTAACCTGTGTTATATAAAGCAGTGCCACTCCACTGCTTGCTAAAATTACCATTTTGTGTGAGTGTGCATTTGCTTCTGTTTGAATGCAGTTGTGCATGTTTTGCCCAGTAATCCAGGACAGTGGAAGACAAAGAATGGGCTGTAGTTAGTCTTTTGATTGTGTCCTGCATGTGAAGACAGCAGTGCTTCTCTCAGGAGGCCCACATGTTTTATTTCATTGTTTTATTTTCTCTTTCTTTATCTTCCTCATAAAGAGTAGTATGAGGTTATGGTAGAGTACTAGTATAGAAGAATACAAACTGAAAATTTAGTTCTGAAAATATGTTGCAAAAAAAAATCCTCACACTAAATGGATTTCATTCTACAAGTTAGCGTGATCATGAAGTATTTTTGTTAAGCCAATCTTAATGACTGATCTTAATGACTACCATAATGACTTGTCATTTACTTAAATGACAATTTATAAACACAGCACGACTTCTGAATGTCCCCCACTAGCAATGTCACATCTCAAGTATCTGCATGAACTTTGTACCAGTCTAAATATGGTGTTATGCAATTCTTACATAAATTAAAAGAATCCAGGCAAATTACAAGTACATCCAGTTTGTTGTTTCCTGAATCCTCCCACCACCTCACCCCCTCTCTTGTATGTGGGCATTTCTGTGCATGGTTGTTTGGTGCTATTATGTGCATTTGATGAATGTGTCACACCCGTCATGTTTCCTCACACCTGTTCTCTCACCTCCCAGGACCTCCATTGCCTCCCCAGGATGTACAAGTGCTCTGTGGGCAGGCCCCAGGGGTCCTACAGGTCCACTGGAAGCCCCCCATCCTCTCCCCCACGGGCACATCTAACGGGGCAAACGTTGTTGGCTACGCAGTCTGCACTAAGGGACAGAGGGTGAGTTAGCAAGTATCACAGACCTAATTATATCCTTATTTTAGTTCATTCTGGTAAGAGGTTTGGTGATTGATGGTGGGTTAAAGGCATTCCTCATGATTAAAGGGAAAACAAGTGACTTGCACTGTATCATAATACCGAGAGCCTTGTTTTATAGAGAATTCATAAGCATACGGGGTCCATATATTTTTAAAGGTCTACTTGTGGTACATTGACATGGTTTATAAAACATTGTCTGATTTGTTTAATCATTTTTAATCCAGTTCAACCATGAGAACATACATAACAGATTGGGTGGTCGTAGCCTGTGTTGTAGAGTTAGTCTATATCACCAGTTTCCTCAGTGTACACCACAGTGCCACCTACTTGTGATTCATGATCAGTGCAAGACTGAATGTGGGACCTGCAAATGTGTTGGAAAGGTCTCTCACACCCTCTGGTGACTGCCAGAGTAAATCAACACAGTATTCTGAGACTTCGACAGTATATTATTGTCTGTCTTTTTATGTTCTACACATACTGCAGCAGAAGTGAGGGAAGTTTTGCTCAGAGTAAAGAGCGTACTAAGCATTTTGCCATTTCAGTCTCACTATTAGCTGGGTCAAACTTTGTGCAGCTATTGATTATGTTACTAATGTTGTTTGAGTTGTTGTAAGCTTCTGTTGATGTAAACATTTTTTTTTTGTTTTGTATTTCAGATAGCTGAGGTGTTGTACCCAATGGCAGACTATGTTGCCATCGAGCTGACAAGGATTCAGTGCCTGGAGGCGAGGGAAGTCATCGTCAGGACACTGTCAGTGCAGGGAGAATCCCAAGATTCCCAAGTCGCCGTCATTCCAAACAACCTGCTTGTGCCTCTACCTGCGCTTCCCCTGCCACCACCAATGCACCCCCACGCAGGCCCGCCTCCGCACCCCCACGCTCAACCCCACCTCCCATCCCCTCACCTGCCTCACACCACTCCCCAGCTTCCTGCTCCCCCCCAGGCACATGGACAACCCCTTCCACCCCACCCTCAACTCCCTCAACCCCATCCCAGACTCCCCCATCCCGGCGGAGCCCAGCAACCCCAGCTTCGACCCTCGCATCCTCAGCCTCAGCCCCGCCTGCCCCACCAAGGTCCCAGGCCCCAGCAGCAACTGCCTCTGTTACCCCACCCCCAGCACCACCCTATACCTCAGAGACCAGTATGTGCCAGAGACCTGGATGCCAAAGAGCACGCGGCCCACCACGGGGGAGCCATTCCACCTGGCCAGCCTGGCTGGGACCCCACACGTCCTCCCCTTCCCCAGCCTCCTGTGCCCATGCAAGGCCACACCCTTGAGGCCCCTCCCTCTGCCAATCCACGCTCCCCGTCCCCGCAGAGGATTCTCCCGCAGCCCCGAGGCACGCTCATCCCGGACACTGTGGCCAAAGCCATTGCCCGAGAAGCAGCACAGAGGGTGGCAGCAGAGAGTGGCAAGGTGACCAGATGACAACCAGTGTTAATTTTGACAGCAAATTCTGATTCAGTCTTTTGAATAACACACCATTTAGTTTAAGTCATATTTTAGTCCCTGAAAAAGATATGCATTCTGCATGAATGATATGCAATGCAAATGACATTCTTTCAAGATGAAGTACAATATTATTGAGATAGATAACCACCTGACTCTGAACTTATTTTCTCTTACTGTCTGTGCAAAATCAAAAACATTAAGAAAAATAAAGTGCAATTATCAAAAATAATATAACTATTGGTTGTAAAATCAACCAAAGCTGTGTAACTAAGACTGTGCAACTAAACACAACTAAATATAATGTAGGTAAACAACCTAACTGTCGTGAAAAAGTCTTTGAAACTGTGTGAAGTTCTGCAAACTCGTCTTTGTCCTCCCCCTTTTGAGTGTGTAACTGCTGCTGTGTTTAACTGATGCGCCTGCACCTGCAGCAGCTTTTGAAAATGGCTCTGCTGCTCTGTGCATCAACCTACACTCAAAAGATTCGCTCTGATTGGATTTCTTCATAACTTGTCCCACAAAAAGGGTAGTTTTGATTGGATCTTTTCTCCATTCGTCCCTCCCTAACATTTTCGTCTCGTTTTTATTCGTTGACTGAAGTGTCAGTTATATTTCGTCACAGTCTTCGCTGTCATATCTGACTTATTATTTAGTTTTTATTTAGTTTTCGTCTGTGAAAAAGGTTTGTTGATGAATATTTTTTGTCAGTCTTCATCAACGAATTTAACACTGATGACAGTGAATATCCTAAAACCCACTGAAAAGATGTACACAGTCAAAAAAAGAAAAAGAAACATAATAATAAATGTTAAATAAAAGGCTGCAGATTCAGAATGAGGTGATTTATCGACTGTATACAGAAGAATATTTTGCTTGAATTCAAAAAGTAAAGATCAAGCTGTGATCAAAATATTTTAACCAATAATAAGAAGGTAGCACTGTCTCCGTTACTCACTTTTCACACTTTTCATACATGCTTTCAGGGGGACAGGCAGCAGGGCAGATATGGAGAGCAGGGTCATTCATTTCGCCAGCATCATTCCGATGAGGAAGAGGAGGACGAAGAAGGCTTTGCACGTAGCCGTCGGAGAGGACCGTCAGTCGATGAGTTCCTCAGAGGCTCTGAGCTGGGGAGGCCGGTAAGAGCAACATGATAAGTGATGAATCTTTAGCCTCCTTTTATACTTCAGCCCCAGCGTGTTTTTCAAGAGAAGACCTCTCACGTGTGTGTATGTTTGGACGTGTGTGCGCATGCATGTCTGAGTGATCGCATGCATACACTCCCTTTGCCCGGGTATCCGTGTGTTTGCCCATCCATGTGCGTTTGGTGTGTGCATGTATATATGTATGTATGTGGACTTAAACATCTGCGTCTTGTTTGTTTGTATTTGTGTGTCTGTGTGTGTGACTGCCAAAAGCCTCACTATAGTCACAATGAAGATTATCACAGCGAAAGCAGCCGGGGCTCTGACCTGTCTGACATCATGGAAGAGGATGAGGAGGAGCTGTACTCTGAGATGCAGCTGGAAGAGGGACGCCGACGCAACTCGCACAACACACCCAAGGTGCAGTTCTTTGCACTTATTCTAAACCAAAGAGTCAAGACCATCCAAATTTATATTTATTTTCTGAACTGCACAGGCACAGATACTTCAACTGAGACTGCTGCCTAGACTTGTATCTGATGTGATGTTAGTGTGTGTGCTGAGTTTAATTCAAATTTAGATAAAGAGAGAAAATCATTCCAAGCTTTAGCAACACAAAGATAGACAGGGAGAGGCAGACTGGGTGCTAATCCTTATCAGTTTCATTGTCAACAAGTGGTACTGGAGCAAAATCTTCAAAGTTTGATTATCCAGTCTGTACCAGTGTAAATTAGTTGGTACAGCTTGCTTTATTGTCGTACTGTTTATCATCTCCTCTTTTTTAAGCTGCAATCCTCTCTGTATGGCTGTGTCATAAGATTGGGTGGATAGTATCACAGTAGCAGCCTGGTGTGTATGTACAGGCTGCATCCTCTCGCTAAAATGTTTCGGCACCGTTGAGAGCAAGGAAGATAGCTTGGGTCTGAATATGTTCAGCACCTTGGAGAAAGACACAGAGACACTCCACAGTTTAGCACTGTGAAGAGAAACAATACAGTAATGTAAAGTAAAAAGTGCTAATTAATACGTTTAAAACAGCGTAACTTTTATTTATTTATTTTTTCCAATAGTATGTTATCACTATTCACTTTATTTTGGAATGTCAAAAGTTCCCGTGGGCCCCTGAGTGTGTGTCTATGCGTCTGTTGTTCCGGTGTGTCTGCCTGTGAGTGCTGCATGATTTTGTTTACTTACAATATGTTTGCGTGCATCACGGTGCTTTTTTTTTTTCACACGCCGAGTATGTCCATGAGTCTGTGAGCAACTCATGAATGTGTAATGTCGGTGAATATTTTCTGTGTTTGCGTGCAGACAAACACTCCAGCTGGAGGTCGTCATGATCGGGATACCGGGAGAAGAATTCATCACGGTGGTCCCCAGCCTCAGAGACGACCTCTAATGGTTCCCTCCATTGGTCAGTACAGGGGAGAGGGCAAAGGGGAGAAAAGCTGAGAACTTTTTATTTTTTTAATTTTAATATATTCTGCATCACAGAACAGAAGTTTTTTTTTCTCTGTTAAAAACCCTCATAAGCTTCTCTGTGTCTTCAGATCACCTGTGTCTATGAACCATGCTCATGTCCTTCCACTTCCTGAGCAGAAGTTTGATCTTGCAGAGATTAATGTGATGCAACAAGCTGACAATTCTCATCTGCTGCGCACAGTTACACTACACGTTGATGCCTGAATCTGCTCTGATAAAGAATCTGACAGTTTAGCCATAGTTATTTTCCATAGCTGTTTTCCTGTGTTTGTATGTCATTTCATTGTGTCTCCAAATGAAGAAGCTTTCACTAACCTTTTGGGAGGTGATTGTTGAGCTTTGCATTGTAACCCCATCACCCTCTAACTGGTGTTTCCTGTAGAGGTAACCTCTGAGAATAACAGTGAGGGAAACCTCTCCCCCATCTCCGAGGATGTTTACTATGGCAAAGTAGCTCGGCACAGGACGTGGCCATCCCGCAGGCACATGGGCGGCACCAGGTCTCCCCATGGTATGTGCCTGCAGTCCTGTTTTACCACCACAGCATGGCGACAAAAACAACTATGCCACCGACAACTGGCAAATGCCAAGAAGTAGCTGTGGACACTTGCAAATGCCTGTTTCTCTGTCTGAAATAATAAGTTATTATTATGCTTCCAGTTAAACAGCATGACTGCACTGCACTGAAATGGTGGACCCATTGGCAAGCCTTACCTGGGGTCCAGGATGAACCTTTCCACAGTTGCAGATGATAAATGAATGACTGACTGCTCAGAGAATGCCTCACTCACTGCACTGATCTCCAGATGCCTGCTAATCCCCCCCTTTCCCTTTGTGGTACAACCACACCTAGTACACTTATGATGAGAGCAGTCATGCATGACAGTTTGAAGGCATATTAGCGGTAGACGTGAGAGAATGACTACACATTCACTGCTTTTTCGTTGTTTTCTTTAGATTTATTAGTTTCTTTTTTTAGTTTGAAATATCAGCTGTTGGAAATGCAATTGTCCCACATAATTCTTTCCCAGTACAAATAAATACAGACACTAAAGTTCATGCGGGTTGGCATATGCTCAGCTGGGAGCAATGCATTTCACATCATGCTTGTATTTTTAAGCACCAAACAGTTTCACACACTGCTAGCTGGTGCATTTTTAAAAAAATGTATATATATTGCAATGCCAAATTCAAAGAAATGACAGGCTTCCACAACAACTCTGCCATCTCTGCTTTAGACCTCCTGCTGCTAGAAGGGTTGGCAATGTTTGGGAAGTTTCACATGTTTGCTTCAAATCTTAGAATTTTCACTCAATGTCTTGTTTTTTGTTTTTTGTTTTTTTTTTGAGGTGAAAATAGACACATGGAGTTGTATCTTTATCTTTGTTCATTTAAGCCTTTTGTAGCATGCATTTCAAGGTCTTGTATGTTTCTGTTGTCGTGTCACGTCCACAAATCACTTTCTGTCTGTGTATTGCACCATGGTTTGTCTTGCTCCACATTTGTCTTTCACTGCAAATGTTAAAACACAAAAAGAGGCAAAAAAAATACATCACATGTTTTACAGTAAAGGATTTGACTGACAGCAGGTTTTTTTTGGTTGCTGATGAGGACAAATATAGTATGATTAATCAAAAAATAGAATCTGTCATGTAATACTGCCTGATCAAATCTATAAGATATGCAAAGAAGCACAAACACAGACTAATAACACCTCCAAATATTACTTATTCCTAGAGAAAAAGTCTCCCTCAAAGTTCACCTTTTGAGTGTTTCATTGCTCTAGTGATGTCAGATGATGGAGTATTTTTTTCTCAAATGTGTTTAAGATGGCTACAGGGACCGGGACCGCCGCTCTCCCACCTACTATGATGAGTCTGAGCCTGAGGAGTCTTTCCGGATCTTTGTGGCCCTCTTTGACTACGATCCTCTGTCCATGTCCCCCAACCCTGATGCAGCTGACGAGGAGCTGCCCTTCAAAGAGGGGCAGATCATCAGGGTAGGACTTAATATTTCAGACAGTCACATACTATAATGTACTGCATTCCAGATTATTATCATCCTCTCTGAGGTGAATCCAAACTAGAAGACACTGGTTATTTGCTTCTTTTTGGCCAAGAACAAACTTTATGATCCTAAAATATCAAAGTTCAGAGTAATTTAACAAGAAGTATTTGAAAGTATGCGTCGATTCTATACTAACCCTTTACAAACAGTTGTCTCAAACTGACTTCAACCTTGACTTTTTTCATGCAATATTCAAATATTTACAAGCTCTGAATAAAATAACTTCTTTACAATCCATCCTTCTGCTCATGAAGTTAAATTTTGAAACCTTATTTTAAATTAAAAATTCATAAACTCTCCCTTTTTGTTTCAGCTGGCAGATTTGGGCCAGTGGTTTATCATAGTTGTTAAAAATTCAACTTAAATGTGAAACAAAAAGACATAATTTTCTGCTAGTTCTTCTTAAATTGACCTTTAAAATAGCTGGGAACTACAGTCATTTGTTCATAAAATTGAGTAAATTTTTTGTAAGTCCTCTACAACTCTAATCCTTTATGAAAAACATGAAAATACAGTACTGCAGTTTTCTGTAGAGATTTTTCCACGACATAAATGTGATGTTTGTTTTAAGGCAGGAGTTTTAAACGTCAGTCTCTTGTCTAACAGGTGTATGGTGATAAAGACACAGATGGCTTTTACAGAGGAGAGGTGAGGGGCAGGATGGGGCTGATCCCTTGTAATATGGTGTCAGAGATACGAGCCGAGGATGAGGAGACCTTGGATCAGCTCATCAAACAGGGTTTCCTGCCGTTAAGCACCCCTGTGGACAGAATAGGTACTACGCAGCTTACTTGCTCTCCAGAAGAAGTAAAGATCTGATGGTTTTGGAAGCACAGTTCTGATTCTTTTCTGTTAACATGTTTTTTTTTTTTTGCTTCCAGAGCAGAACAGAAGAGGCCTCCGTCGAGATCAGGCCTCGAGGAGGATGGTGGCTCTGTACGACTACGACCCCCGAGAGAGCTCCCCTAATGTTGATGTTGAGGTAACTGCTTAGGACCCTCTTACTGAACACACACATGCTTGAAAATTCAAGGAAGAACTGTATCAGAGACTGAGTGCACAAAGACCCAAACAATAAAGAGCATCACAAATAAAGACAAAGCCGACTTTACTTGCATCATGTCTTGAATAGCTGATTCTGTATCTCTGACTCCTGATAGGCTGAGCTGACATTCTGTGCTGGTGACATCATCGCTGTGTTCGGAGATATTGATGAAGACGGATTTTATTATGTGAGTGCTGCTTGTCCATGTTTGCTGTGCTATTTAACTGATACAGAAACTAAACTGTCATTGTTACACTTCACTTTGTAAACAGATTAAAAGAACACAGTGTGAGTTGTTATGATTTGGAGATGATGGAAGACACAACCTTTTAGCAGAGACAGGCTAGCTGTTTTCCCTGTTAAGTCTTTATGGAATCTAAGCTAAACAGCTGCAGAGTGTACATTAATATTCACTGTGCAGACATGAGAGTTTTATCTAAGGTCTCATCTAACTTTCAACAAGAAAGCAGATATTACAGATTTCCTGAAAATATTGAACTAATCCTTTAATGTGTAGTTCCTTTCGTGGGGATTAACAGCAATGTGCTATCTGTACATTCCAGATTTCTGTTGATTGATTGATTGCAGGTTGGGTGGCTGGTTTTTAAAACTAAATGAGAGAAATCAGAGGGATGAGAAATGTGCAAATTAATCACTTTGAAAGGGATAAAGAGGTTCAGGGATGGCAGCGTAAATTGGTTTCGCATACTCTGATTTTGTGAGAGCAAAGAGATGAATTAAATGGAAAGTGACCCGATTCAGGCCTGAGAGGATAAAGAGACATAGAACCTAAACAGTGCCCTTATGTAACAAGCTGTATGGCAGACATCATGTTCAGTGAGAGAATGTCTCCTCACCTGGTTGTCGTCCACAGGGTGAGATGAACGGCCACCGCGGTCTGGTTCCCTCTAACTTCCTGGAAGAAGTGCCTGATGACGTGGAGGTGTATCTGACCGATACTCCGTCCCACTACCCCCAGGAAGAGCCTGCCAACCGGCCCCCTGCCAACTCTGCCGCAAATGTCCCAGAGGGCAAACGGGTACATCATCATCGCCGCTCTCAGCGCTAGGCCCTGTGTTCATCCATCCTTCGTCCTCTCTCTTGATTTCCGTCTCTCGCTTCCTCCACTTTGCCGTCTGTGTGCTGTTCATTGTGTGTGTTTGTCCATGTGGTGACAGTGGTGACTCTATACAAACTAACAGCTCCACCCCCTTTGCCCCCTTCCTCCGCCCTCCTCCCTCCCCTCACGCTTTGGATAAGGGGACAAAAAAAAAATCCAGTGTTAACACCTTTCTGAGTCTCAGAGAAAGGAAGAAGCAAAGCCTGACATGGACAGAGAGGATAGACTGTCGGAGCTCATCGGGTGGTTTTATGCATGTAGCACTGGTTAAGGAGGACTTGAAAAAGGCTCAACTCTTTCCTTACACAAGATAATTTGGTACCTTTTTTGCACTGAAACACAAAATTGACTTGTGGTTATTGTGTATAATAAAAAAAAAAATATTCATAATAAGTGCTTTATTAACACAACAATTGCTACCCAGTGACACTGTAAGAAATCATTTGAGAAGAAAACTTTAAAGATGAAAAAAGAGAGAAAAGCATGCCTTTTTCAAACTTGATACATTTTATAATAACTTTCTTGGCTCGACTGCTGTATTTCCTTAAAGAGGCTTTGTTTCTTTATGTATATTGCACATACATCAGATCTATTTTTCAGCCCTGTTGACAGTGGATACGCCATGTTTGCTCTGAGCTCGAGAGACAAAAACTAATCGCAGCACTGATACATCCATACTGTTGTTGTTACAATGGAACAATAAAAGGAAAAAAATTGGATATGAAAAACATTCTTTTTTGCGCTCTGTGTTCATGTGTGTTGGTGTTAGTGTTGGTGTTGTTGTTGTTGTTGTTGTTGTTTTCAGTCGTCATAGTGGTGTGGGTTTTAGTAACGGTGACAATGCTGCCACATCTGATTTCTTTTTTGTTTTTCCTCACCCGCTTGGCAAAACAAAACAAACAAACAGAAGAAGATTGTTCATTTCACACCATAAATGGCTCTGTCTGCCTTGTACAGTAAGTCGGCAACTTGAGATACCAAACTCGCGGCTCTAATGCGCACAGCTTGTGGTCACAGTGAAGACTTTTTAAATGCCGCTCTACATTATGGAAGCACCTTTCACGTGTTTCTGTAATGCTTCAGTTCATGGTGACATACTGATCAGTAAAATGTGTCATTTTTTCAGATTTCAGTGATGATTTGGATCAGAATCTGAGAAATCTAGACTCACACCTCTTTAATCAGAAATTTCATGATAATCAAATCACAAACTATCACATTATCAAAGTGTGCAAATGCATATATGTGCGTGCAGCTGCTGCATTAGATGAGAAGCCTGGTATCTACAGTTGTGTCCCTGGGTGTTGTACTGTATATGATTGTACTGAATGTTCCCTCATGACCTAACTGATGGTGGACCTCTCCGGCTCTCTGTGCTG
The DNA here is from genome assembly GCA_029814665.1 of Acanthurus lineatus. NCBI lineage: Eukaryota > Metazoa > Chordata > Actinopteri > Acanthuriformes > Acanthuridae > Acanthurus > Acanthurus lineatus. The sequence continues at coordinate 9,813,882 of JAPZDV010000011.1, read as the reverse complement.
TGCTGATGTCGTGCTCAACATTTGATGGCTTCCTCTTCAGTGTTTCTTCTACATATGTACAGTATATATGTGTGTGTGAGTGTGTGTGTGTGCGTGCTTGAAAGTATACTAAAACTCTTTAATGCAAATTTAATATAATTTTAAATTTAATATAATTTAATACGATTTCACAGGCAGACAAATGATAATTTGGCCATTTTAATACAGCGTTTAGACAATGTTAGAGTTATAATCAGTGTGGATATTATTGGGTGGTAAACCTGAGAGTAGTTATTCTCTTCCTGAAAACGGAGTTAGGTCTGAGCCCTGGATTGTTCCACATTACATTTGTCTGAATATGCAACAAAATGATCTTTTCGAGGCAATGATAGATAGATAGATAGATAGATAGATAGATAGATAGATAGATAGATAGATAGATAGATAGATAGATAGATAG